>CM077260.1:16036164-16121164 GCA_039654775.1 Spinibarbus caldwelli
GCTCTCTGCATAGTTCTTAGCTCCGCCCTCTAGCGTGCAACTGCGCCGTGGCCGCGAGCTCTCGCTTTCACGTGTTTTGTCCCGCTTTTCGCGATCTCTGTCCCGATCCCGGTCACGCTCCCTCTCCTTGTCCTTCTCTTTTTCTGCAGTCATGATTCGCCACGTGCCTTCTTCCGTCCTCTCACGGCTGGGCCTCCGTGAAAGGTAGACTGTGAGCCTGGGCTTCAGTCTTCTGAATTTACCAATCAAATCCAGGGAAAATTTGGCCACACCAACAACCCCAGTGTTTCAGAAGAGCTGAATGGAGAAAATAAAGACATTGTTAGAGGGGTAAATGAAGTGACACTTTTGTGTCCTATATGAATCCACTTTCTTCACACAATGGCATTTCACCACAAAATTAAAAATCACTAATATTTGTTTTGGAGGGGGCAGAAAATCAATGTCAGGGTGATACAACTATTCTGATATTACAGTGAAGAAAAAAAAAATCAAAAGAATCTCTTTTTTTGTGGCAACATGCAGTAAAAACCCATAAGAACAGGAAATTACATCATAGAAAGGACCAGTGCAGACCCACATAACATAACTGATAACATATCAGATAATTTGACCTTTTTTAAACAAGACAAGGTTAGATGTAAAATGTCATGTGGTGCAACTCTCCCATAAAAATACAAATTAATGATAAAATATTAAGATTTTATAAAATAGTCCGCACCAATAGCCTTGAGGGACGAGGGCAGCGCGCCGACATATAGCATCGATGTGCTTTTGGCGTCCCGAGTTCGAGTCCCGGTTCGTGGACCTCTCAACCCCCCCCCCCCCCCCCCCCAACTTCACTTCCTGTCTACATTACTGTTCTATAATAAAAGGCAAAAACGCCAAAAATGAATCTAAAAAAATAATAAAATAAATTAAATCAATTAAATATAAATAAAATAAGAAATAATATAAACTAAGATAAATAAAAGAAAGCAAATAAAAAAATAATTAACAATATTTACAAATTATACAAATTAAGTTAAAACAATTCAAATTAAGCTGTGTTCACTCACGCATTGAAAGTGAAAGAAAAAATTTGATAGTTTACTTGACGGTTACACCATTAACAAAGATGTGGGCTTCTAAATGTATTTATTTATTTATTTTACAAATTTCGTAACACGCAGTGAGAGATATTTGTAAAACCAAGGGCCTGTTGATACTCATGCAATAGGTTTAATCAATCACAGCCGGCGAGCAGCACTGTGACGTCGCGCGCCAAAAGGAACATCAATCGGCGGTCTTCTCCACAGCAGCAGCGCACGTCCTCAGGAGAGCTCTGAGCACAGCTTTATCAAAAGAGCACAAACTTCAAGCTGCCTGCTCTATTTCCCAGCTCATTTTTGCCTGGTGATGAAAAGCAGCACTATGTTTCCCCGCACAGTGACCTAAACAGGATTCCCCACTGCATTATCAAATAGGCTCAGCTGCACCTTTTACAGGCTATTAGGCTTATATAGACCTTCGCACAACTAGCCAGTTCAGGCTATGGAGAATTCCTTACAAGCAATATGTTAGACTGGAATAAGACCCGGCGCTCCCTCCAGGCCACAGTGTTTGTTGGTTGTGCATGCTGGTCAGACTAACTACAGCCTGGCCAGAGGCGGCCCTACCTCAGCTAGCACAGCGATCACCCATGGAAATCAGAACAGACAGGCATGGAGAAGAAAACCTGGCAGGAGACTCAGACAGAAAACAGCTTTGGATCAAATCCTGTTTTTACAACGCTTACTGCTACTTGCCTCTTTTAAGTCAACATTCATAAAAATAAAGATCAATCTTTCATTGGCCGAAAAGCGTGAAGCGGAAAAACAAAACGAGACCTCCAATATGAGAGCATGAAATGGCTGCGTAACGATGAAGTGCACTTGAAAGGGTTTGCGCTGCTTCTCCCCTCTTCAGATAAACGGAAAAGTAAAGATTACAGCCTCTGGTGCAGCTAAACCTGACAACTGCCGAAAAAGCTCCAGCGAGTGAATTTGGAAATGCGAGGAGCCTGCGGGAGGACAGCAGCAGGACAGAATTGGGCTGTTTGTCAGTGTGAAAGGTGTGTTTATAGAGCAGGTATAAAAATGAAGAGAAATGGCTTATGACAGGCACACTGGTGCAGTTGACAAGCAGTCCTGTCAATGGCAGCCTGTCGTCTTGAGTAGACGACAACTGACGGGGCAGCTGCTCTCCTCATCAACCTCCAACACTACAGACTGATTACAGCGCTGCGCCGCCACGTCACGACCCGATTAATCACCTTATGATGAGTTACCGCACTGACAGCCAGTCTGAACACACAAAAACACATACACTAAACGGAAATGTTTCTATAAACATTGAGTGTTTTTCTTTATGCGCGTGTGTTTTCTTCAAGTCACTTTGAATTATGGCAAAACTACGCATTTTCAAACTCGACAAGTTGGTGGGCTGCTAATCGATCGGGAAGGAAACCCTGCATTATTTAGCCAGTTCTGAGTTCATCGGATACCGATCGGACATGTTTCATGATTCTGGTGTTCAGGTGGTCTGGTGATTCATGAGAGCAAGATAATCAAACAGAATGTAGGGGTTGAGGTGCATTTCACAATTTTAAACTTAAAAATATGATAGTGATCTAATATAAATTTAAAAAGCATGCAATGAAATATATATATATATATATATTTTAGACAAACTAGTCAGTCAATTTCTTTATTAAATAGTTGGATGAGAAAATATACACCCAAGATTTAGGGGTGTGCGATATGACGATTTTTGATCGTGGACGATAAAAAGGTCTCCACGATCTGCTTTTGGAGAAATATCGTAGTATCATGCTACAGTGCACATTCTTTCAGCTGCAGTTCTGGCATCTCCGTATCAATATACTGTACAACACCACATACATTCACATCAGTATTAACTCAGCGGTAGAGTTACTCACGGGACACTGCACTTATTCGCAATCACAAAAGTACATTATTTGCGTGTGTTTTAAAGCCTTGCCGGTTAAAAGTTTCATTCACGCGCTGGTCTGACGTGCGCTTTTTCTGAGCCCGTACACCCGAAGCGCGTGCACTGAAAAGCCTGTCTAACAGCGCCTGATTACTGAACTAAGTTATCTTTTGCGCTAATACTGTCAAAACATACAAGGTTTATGTATAGACTCAGCTGGTTATGTCTAAAATGAAAGTAAATGGTTCAGACAAACGGATGCGTGCCTGTATATTAGATACATGCAGGTCTTAAAGGGACAGAACTAAACATGCTGCCGACTGTCATTAAAGGGATAGTTCACCCTAAAATTTAATTTCTGTCATTATTTACTCACTCATATGTTGTCCCAAACCTGTATTAATTTCTTTCTTGTGCTGAACACAAAAGATGATATTTTGAAGAATGTGGGTAACCAAACAGTTGCTGGTCCACATTGAATTTGATAGAAGGAAAAAAAATGAAAAAAGTCACTGTGACCACTGTAAAAAAAAAAAAAAAAAAAAAAAAAAAGTCACTGTGGACCAGTAACTGTTTGGTTACCCACATTCTTCAAAATAGCATTTATGTTCAGCAGAAGAAAAAAACATTCGGGTTTAAAACTAATTTTGAGTGAGTGAATGGTATAAATAAAAAACAATATGACAGAATCGACAGACAGATGACAGAATTTTTATTCTTTGATGTTAAAACAAAAAAACGCAAAGAGAAAAAAACTCGCTAAAAAATACAGCTGCTTTAATAGGAATCAATCTATATAGTGTTTTATTTTTGTATTTATTCATTCAATTTCTTGAATGCTCCTGCTAAATATGCCTATTGTAGCTGAAAATAAAGCACTGTTTGTTTTATTTGTATATTATGTGTATCTTTGTTCTTATTTTTAATAACAAAGATAAAATAATGACAAAGATTTTTTATCTCCGTCCACTTTGGCCTAAATATCCACCATTCTTTTTTATATTTTGTTACCTTGAAAGGCTTTGTCTTTATAACAGGGAAATTATTTTGGCTGCACTACTCAGACAAAATAGTAAAACTAACATGACAAAGAATCATGATAAAATCGTGATTTCTAAAAAAATCGTGATGATTTTTTTGCCATATCGCCCACCCCTACCAAGATTTTAAAATAGTTTTAAACAGCAGTACAAACAGTAACTTTGATTAAAAAAAGTAAAAACATAAAAGATAAATATGAGAATGTGATGTGACACAATGTCAAAAAAAGCATGGGACAAATGTCTGGGAAGGTCAGTCTCATTAATAAATTGTTGAAAAATGAGAAAATAATAAAGCATACCCAAGACTTCAAAATAGTTTTAAATAGCAGTACATGCAGTACCAGTGCTGGAGAAAGTTACTTTTAAAAGTAATGCATTACAGTATTGCGTTGCTCCCTAAAAAAGTAACTATTTATGTTTAGTTACTTTTTATGGAAAGTGATGTATGATGTTAGTTGAAGTTACTTTTGAAATCTGGGCAGGGCTTGCTTGTTTGTTTTTAATATAAAAAAAGTTATTTTACAATTGTAAAAACCCTTTTCACAACAAAAGTGAAATGAATACGCCTCAAGGTGCGTTCACACCAGACGCGAATGAAGCGTTAAGCGCGAGTGATTTACATGTTAAGTCAATGCAAAGACGCGAATAGACATCCTGTGGCGTGAGTTGAGCGTTTCGGACGTTTGACGCACGTAATGCTTGATTCGCGCGAGTTGAAAAATCTGAACTTTGGCGAAAATTCACACTGCGTTAACCAATCAGGAGCTTGCTCTAGTAGTGACGTGATTACGACGTAGCGAGCGGAGGCAGAAACCCGAAACAACAATGGAGGACAAAATCATCGTCGCTGTATGTGGATACCCGGAGCTGTACGATACATCTTTGTATTTTTATAGAAACAGGAATAAAAAGGATCTTGCTTGGAAGAAAGTGAGTGAGGAGGTCGGACAATCATTGTAAAAAAACGCTCTTTACTCAATTTGAGCTATATAAGCCCCTCCCATGACGCGAATTCGCATCTGTTGTGAAGCGAATTTCACACGCAAATGAAGCGAGTAAACTCAAAATGTAAAAATGTCAAACTACGCGTGAATAGTGCGATTTATTCGCACAAGTCACGTCTGGTGTGAACGCACTGTCAGACTGCAGGAAATATAAATTCATGTCTGTACAGTAGAGGGCGCAGCTCAAGCAAATTGCATGAAGAATATGACGCAGGAGAAGAAAGTTCAACACTGTTCAGCAATAAATTAAACACGTGTCATTTTTGCTTAGTATGTTGAAGTGGATCATCAAAGGTCAGTAGCAAAGACATTAATAAAATGGGATTAAATACATAAATGATGTTTGTCTTATTTAACATTTAATTATTGCAGATTTGTATAACATTCTGAGTTTGAATTTGACTTTTTTACATTTTGAAGATGAGTAAATGCATGTTCATGTTTAGCCATATTTATGTTCACACAGCGCACACAAACCCTCTGCACTCACTCCCGATTTCTCTCAACATGGCAACATGAGAGCTGTCTGTCAATACATGGGAAACAAAGTAACTGGAATTACTCGAAAAAGTAACTCAGATATTTCCTTTTAAATTAAAAAGTAATGTGTTACTTTACTAGTTACTTAAAAAGTCATCTGATTACATAACTCACGTTACTTGTACCAACACTGTACAGTACTACTGTAACTTTGATTAAAAATGTAAACAAATGTTAACAAAATAATAATACTGCAATTTAAATAAATAATCCACTAAAATAAAACAAAATAAACAAAACATTTAAAAAAACAAAAAAAACAACAACAAAAAAAAAACAGCACATCTACTTAACAGCACAAGGACTACATTGAAAAGTTGTCAAGAAAAGTTTTGTGGTGGTAGCATCTTGGTACTATTTGGTGACCAAAATATATTAGCTGGAACCATACTGTAAAATGATTAAGGTGTCAAGACAACCCTTACTGCATTGACTCCATGAGATGAGCGCTGTATAACCGCACCGCATGTGATGAATAACTTACAACCACAGAAAGGTCAGCAATCCACACATTCTCCATGTAAAGAGCGTCTTATTTATACCAACAGGAGCATAAGCAACCAGTGATAAGCAGTGGCTGCAGTGAGGTTCACAGCAGAGACTAGCAACAATGCAGCGGTTCATGTGGCGTCTGAATGGTGACCAGGACCAATTAAGCAATGGCGAGTACTCCCCTCAACAGTACCCACAGATGAATAACGTACTGTGGGGCAGGTGAGGCTTGAAGCCATTACACATCAATCACCAGAGCAGGACCTTTTGAAAGATACCAGCTGTCTTAATGGAAAAGGGAGGGAGAGAGGCAGGGAGGGAGAAAAATCAGCCATTTGTGAAAGCCGGTGGAAAAAAAAAAAAAAAAAAAAAGCTTCAGGGGTCTCAGCCAACAGCACCTATTTTACCATTTCCATTACTGCAATGAAGTCAAGGGGTGTAAGCCAGGAGGTTTTAAATAAAAATACATTTCTCCTTCAGAGCAGCGGATAAATTAGACCTTCTCACCCCTCCAACCACACAGTTGCTCTCCCACTATTAACACATCACCTCACAATGGGCACGCAGCAGGGCTCTATTACAAAACACACTCCTTTTTCAACATTACTCTTTCATGCTGCATGTTTTATTCATCCTAAATCACTCTCCTATTAGGCTAATAGACCATGCATTCATCTCTGTGATTTGAGGTAAAAGCCAATAAAGGGTCAGACAAACACAAATGCTATTTTGCCCCAAGAAACCCCAACTGCCAGGTGCTTCATTTGCAAACATAGTCAAAGATTTCTTTCGATAGGTAAAGTCAACAAGCAGACGGCAACAAGATTTTTGGTGATCCCTGATCGGTATTTTTAATCGATGCATTCCAAAACGCAGACGTTTGACTGGCAAGTTGTGAAATACACATCTGATGTGATTGTTTTCATCAAGCGAGATTAGCCTTGGAACATATCAAACAAAACATTATCTGCAATACGAGTAACTGAGATTTATCAGACAAATGTCTCGTTCGAAGCTCATCCAAGAGAGCTACTCTGAAAACAGCTTTGTTGAAATCAATCTATTTTGCCAGAGTGCCAAAGTGAAAAGCTCGATAAATAAATAAATCTGAAGCAGACATCTGAAGCAGAACTCCAAAAAAAAACAAAAAAAAAAACACTAAAATCTGGTGTAGAGTTATCAAAGAGATTTCTGTTATTGCTGATGAAAGCATCACACTGACTCTGTATTGTGTGAAATTATGACTCGCAGCAGTTCAATTCCAATAGTTTCACATGATCACGCAGCAGAAGCATGTATAATCCGTACTAAAAAATTAAGATTTACACCATCGGTCCGCTAATAACAGCATCTTTATCTGATAGCATACATTTATCCTGAAACCATTCTTACTCGAAAAGATTATACAGAATAAAATCCAGCCTACTCTAAATCTTAATGGCCACTACTGACTATTTCTAACAATTACTCAGTGCTCCTCAATAAATGGCTACTTTATTGATACGGCTGCATGGTACGGTGGAGGACCCTCTCCACACGGGAACTGTTTTTATTGAGTTTTAAATTGCGTCGACAGGCTGATGGATCTTTAAGCATTACCAAAGCCAGTTCCATTAAGTGAAATAATGCGAGAAAAGGCCTTCCTTCAAAGCATAACTCTATAAAGACTTGCATTATACACAGCCTAACATTGTGTATTCGGTTCTTTTACTGCAGCCTTCAGGAACAAACAGACTTTTGTAACTTCTGAGATCTTAACCGAAAGTGGAGTTACAGATGGTCATGGTCAAGACAAACACTGCAGAACTCCTTTTAAAGTCTGAGATTTTATAAAAAATAAAAAGAACCTGCCATGGCATCAAAAGCACTAGAAATGTTGCATGAAACAAAGGAATTTTTTTATTTGTATAGATAAAAATACATTTGCAGAATGAGACATTTCATTCATTTGGATTTACGTATTTGGCAATATGATTACATTTTTAGAATCTTAATGCTTTACAAAACATATACATACATATATATACATACATATATATACATACATATATATACATACATACATACATATACATACATATACATACATACATATATATATATATATATATATATATAAAATACACACACATACATGCATATATATATATATATATATATATATACACATATACATATTATATATATATAAATTTTTTTTTTTTTGGTCCTATATAAACAGGTATCAATATGCATAGAGGTTTCTAAATATGAATATAAAATGAGGCTTAAAAAGCCTTAGAGACCTGATTTGATATGAGAGCAATAATCCTTTCAAATATGCACTTATACATTTCAGGAAAAAGAGGCTATTTGAATATCCTCTTTAATGTCTAATCAACAGCTACCACTCTACTTTAATATACTGTCATATTCAGATCTCATGAGGGCATCTTGCGCAAACACTGGCTGGAAATTAATTCTGCACATCTCCGTAGCCTCTGTAACTACAAAAACGTTGATGATTTATTTACAGAAAGCAGTGGGCTAATCTGAGCCCTGAGGAGTCAGTAAACCAGAGGCTGAAGGCTAGGCTCCAAGCAATCAGAGTATGTGAGAGTACGTGGTTGTGTGTGCGAGTGTGTATTCCCTCTGCACAATTCCCGGAGGGGCCGGCTCCCCATCAGCGCTCGTGTCTATTATCAGCATCGTGCCTGAGAGTAACTTCATTTCACACTGTAAGACACAAACACAGTGCAAACCACACAGAGGGCTCTCAGACTAGTTTGTCTGTGTGGCAGAAAGAGTGAGGGGGGGGTCTGGATAGTCAGTCGCTGTGCTTTTAGCCTGGTCATGTATCAAAGAAGCACTTCTAGAGGGAGTATCAACACTGGAGGAGTGTGAATGTGATGAGAACATGACTGGCAAATGCTAAGAAGGGAGAATCACATCATTTAATTCGCACTCTGTATGACTTGCTTTCTTCTGCGGAATAAAAAAGGATATATAGGGCACTATGAAATTCGTTTTATTTTCTCCAAATTGTGTTTTTCCATTCCATATATTAATATATTTAATATTTATTGTGCCATCCCAAAGAGGCACAAAATTACTTTCACAGACTTTTAAATTAAAATGTTCCCTCCTGGTGGAATGACCTGCCCAACTCAGTCCTTAGAGATCTTCAAGAATCGGCTAAAAACACATCTCTTCCATCTTTATTTGACCCTCTAACTCTAGCACTTTCTATTCTAATTCTATTCTTAAAAAAAAAACCAAAAAAAAAAACCAACAACTAACAACTAACACTAGCTTTTCTAATCTTTTTGTATTCTATTTTTCTTTTTATTTATTATACAATTAACAAAAGCAAAAAAGGCCTCTAACACTAGCTTGTTCCATTCTTTTTCTATTCTGTCTGTTTTCTTTTTATTTATTATAGAATTAAAAAAAATACCTTGCTACTAGGGGTGGGAAAAAAAAAAAAATTCATTCTCCGATGCATCGCGATTCTCTCTTCAACGATTCTGAATCGATTCTGAGCTTGTTTTTTTTCCCCACATATGGCACGTGTGCACACTAGAGATGCGGCAGGCTTCATTGCACAGAATTTTTGCTGAGACACGTGCACATTGCTTGACAGTGTGTGCTTCCACCCGCTGTGTTTTCTTTAGATATGCTTTCGATATGCTTTCATTTATGCCGTTTGGAATGCAGTACTATTAGATGCACGAAACTCGCACACTAACAGACTTTCACGTGCACTTTGTATTTGTCCTGAAGCTCGATTGTGGCTGCGGTTAAATGCACTTGCATTTTCGAATACTTTTATACGAAATTTATGTAGGCTACACACAGTCAGTTATGTTTTCAGAGCAGGACAAAACATCTGATATATCGAAATAGATCTGTGCATTAGTGTGAATGCAGCCTGTTAAAGCTGCCACTGTCTATGATCTCATCAGTAATAATCAAACGGCAATAATGTTGACGAAAAAAAGAAAAACCCATAACTATTGTCTGTAAACTTTCAGATACTTAAAGAACACTTATTTTAAATAAGTAATTGTTTTAAAAAGTAGCCTGCTTATATGATAAAAAAAAATAAAGTAAATTTTGCACAAAATAAATTTGATAAAATTTATATGTAGCCATGTGCAGTAATATTGAAAACAGAATGTGACGCATCATGATATTGAGTTGATAATGATAATCGTAATTGAATTGAATCGTGAAATCAGTGAAGATTCACACCCCTATTTTTAAGATGGCAGTACTGACATACAGAGATTCCAACTATAAACAAAAAGCATAGAAACTGCAATTTTGGTTAAAATGTACAGTTGTAAAGATGTATTTGCACAGCAGAAGAATTAATTGGGGGGAAAATGTAGATCAAGAATCGTTTTGGAATCGGATTGAGACTCCCAGAATTGGAATCGGATCGTGAAGTGCCTGAAAATTCCCGCCCCTACTTGCTATGTGTACTGCATTAAGCTAACTGAGACTTGTTATAGCACTTGCATACCATTGCTCTTTTGATTGCTTCCACTGTCCTCATTTGTAAGTCACTTTGTGTAATATATATATATATATATAGCATGTCTAATTAATTAACATCATGAAACTTGCACAATTTAACAGCAATTTATTAAAAGTTTTTTTAAAAAAAGTTTTAATAAATTGCTTTTAAGGCCCTATGAAATACAACTAATTTTTTCCAAAATCTAAATACATCTCACATCTATTTTATTTCTCTTCTCTTTCTTTTCACAGAAATACTGGGTTGTGTATTTAAATTTTTCTGGTAAATAAATTCTGCAATATAATATTTCTGGTAAATATTCCTTAAAAAAAAAAAAGTTTTCAAAAATAATTTTATTAGTAGTAGTAGTAGTACTACTACTACTACTACTACTACTATCATTGCATTAAGTAATATATTTCTGTCACAATTTCTTCAAGTTAAATCAAACTTTTATTTTGATGGGTTTGTTTGTTTATATATATGACAATAGTTTTTCTCAAAAGAAATGGTAAAAAGCTCATGAAGTGACTCTCGTTCGTATGTTCATGTATTCATATATTGAGGCGAGCGTTGCACGCACTTCAGTATGTGTAGTAAACAAAACCATGCATCTGCGCCATTCATTCAGAGACACGCAGAACATGCAGTCTTTTTGTGGCTTAATATTCACAGATACTAGTTTATATTGCGTTTTGATTTAAGTGTAATGACCTACTTTTGATTTATTCATCCAAAATTTGGCAAATTCCTTGACATTCCACGTTATACAGTAAATTCCATTTTTATGACTGGATTCCGCAATTCCGTCCACATTTTCCACATTGCAGAAATCACAGGGCCCTAGATATATTTAAGGATGTTTTGTCCACACAATGAATAATGGGTTAATGGGCTCGAATGCTGTTTTGGACCCCACTGACTTTAATTTCATGTACAAAAAAAAAAAAAAAGACATTTTTCAAAAATATATTATGTATCCTGAACAAAGTCAATAATTACAGGGTTGGAATGACAATGACTTTTTGCATGAACGTTTCTTTAAAAAAAAAAAAAAAAAAATATCCCACCAGTGACTAAAATGTATGTTGAATATTGATAAAGAGAACCATGTCTTTTCAGACTCAAAAAGTGAACAAGGGTATGCATATGAAACAATCACTGCCCATTCAAAGGAAGATGTATTTAAAAGGAGTAAACGTAGTATTAACCGTCAATCTGGTGTTCTGCAGCAGTCGTGTTCTTGGCTTGGCTTCACCCGAGCACACGCAATCAATACTCAATCAATGGCAGATAAACACATACGTCACTTTCTAAATCTATCCTAGATACGGAGGATATTAACATTACACTTCCCCACCTCCGCTGATCTGCTTTGATTCACAATACAATGAATTCAATGCGAATGCAGCCGTTTACAAAAGCCCATTCACTGTTTCAATAGGTTCAGATTGTGTAGCAGCAATGCCTGTATGGCTTTTTCCTCCCTCAATCAAAATACAATCGGCATAATAGCTGACGTAGAAAGACTGTTAGCATGGTGCAGTGCGAGAAAAAAAAAAATGAATAACTCTGTAGCTATAAGAAGACATCTAAAAAGTAGTCAGTTGATCAAAAGCCTCATGGCAGCTCAGCCTGAGCATCATTCACAGTGAAAGCAGGGAGGTCTCAGGGAAGCACTGGTCCTGACAGACACCCACCGAGAGGGGTCTCAGCTCTGCGTCACGCTCCCCCCCCCCACTAATCATCACATGAAACACAGGGCCTGGAGGACAGATCTCAGCTCAGGCTTATTGTTCAGGACCTCATTTATTCTCGCTGCAACGTTATTCCAAACTCATCTTCGAGAACATAAGGTTAAAGATGATGAGGCCGCAGCGGCGATGCCATTAGGTCAATGCATCAGACCATTTCCAGACTAAATTATTTAGTTATCTGGCGGTGGCTTTTTTTTCCTGAACACTGGCAACCGGCGGCAGATGGTCTCACGAACAAGCCGGGCATTCAAAAACACGCGTAACGGCTCTGCCAAAAGCACCTCCACCCCAGATACCACAGGACGGTATTACCTCTAATTAGGAGCGGCTTTTGTTTCTGGATCAGCCACCTCTCCAAACCCACAGCCCGACTGTCTTTAAGAGGCTCTAGTCTGAATAACACCCTCTTTGTTACTCCACCTCTCCATTTAAGGCAACTCGGCTCAAATATAAATATAAATTCTCTAGTCCTATTTCCACTGCTGGCCACACAAAACACTGTTGTTTATTTAAAACGGACAAAAAACAGTCTGCCCGAGAGCACCTACAGTGTCAAATCTTTGACATCTTTTAAGAAGACAGGATGCTCAAACTTTGGAGCAATATCAAATCACAGCTTTCTATACTGCTGGTGCAGTATGGAGTCCAAAAGTGCAACACTGTAAACATGATTTGAGATTGTTTCCGTGCCTTGGAGCGGCAGGTAGGAGGGGAAGTGACTGGAGGGTAATGAAAACGCTGCTGAAACAAGCAGGATCAGAGCTTCCCTCTCCTCTCTGGACAGCTCATAAAACATGCATTGACTAGAACTATTACCATTCTGCTGTTTTAGTGTGCCGCGCAGCTCCCAGGAAGACAGCACACTTTTCAACCTATATACACACACACACACACACACACACACACCAGACTCGCTGCTTTTTATTTTAAACAGTGACGTAAAAGAGCAGCTGTTTAGAAGAAGAAAAAAAAAAAAAAAAAAAAAAAAAAACATGCATTTACCAGAGGGAGGAATCTAAACAATAGGCTGCCGATGCTCTCTGGGTTCAGGGTTGTGTTTAAAGCAGTGTATAGTGGCAGGCGGGAGATTAACTCGTAACGCATTCATGTGTGAAATGGAGACTTTATCCCTAACTGATAGTGTTGTGAGGCTTCCAGAAAACACAAGCCTGATGATTTTTCATCATTTCGGAAAAACAACCGTAATATTAATAGCCTTTTGGTACGTTCACACAACATAGACTCTTAAAACACCCCGTGTTTTACAACAAAGCATGGTGGAAGGTGGGCAAGGGGAGCGGGGGTCTGCCGTTCATGCAACGTGGCTTTTCTAGTCCAGCAAGCGCATTTAAAATCAAACCGTTTCACAGAGGCATCAGGTTATACTGTGTTAGTATAAAGAGCTGATGGATGGCTTCCAATCTTCCAAAACTTTGTCAGCTGAACCCCTTTGACCTCAATATTTACTTTAGGCACCCCCTGAGATTTTAAGTTAAATATAGCCTAAATAATTTAACAACAAATTTGCATGTTCACAGTGTTGGGTCACATGGCATAGGTAAACATTTCATATTTTTAGTTGGCATTCTATTTTGATTTTCTTTTTATTATAACATTTTTATGATTTAATTATTAGCTTTTCATCAACTCACAAACCCACTGCAGTTTAAAATAAGATTGGGCCCCATTTTAGAATATCTTCTTTGTTCCACAGAAGTCAGTCAGTCAGTCATTTTTGTGTGAACTAAAACAAAAGCCACAAATTGCCTATTAGAGCTGGAAGTAAAAAACACTGTTACAATTTTCCAAATTAGAGAACAGGAATTCTTGCCACTTCTTTGCACAGAGCCTCCATTTCCCAAGAGAGCCGAATCAGATAGTATAAAGGCACTGAAAACTGCACTGTATTTTACAGGTTTTAACAGTGTGCAATGATCACGGTATTATTCGGCAACACATTCACAGGCTTTGTGCTCTTTAGCGAGCTTTACAATTCCTTCCACAGCACGGCAAGAAATGAACCTCGGGGGGGAAGGTTTGTGTGCGTCCAAGCTAAAATAGCTTGCAAATGCACGGGTAAGCTCATAAACAGAGCAAGCATGTTCAGGACAGAGCCACATTCATCCAAGTGTATACACATGTGTCAATCTAAATGAGTAGTCCATTGACTGCTGAGCAACTGTATTTTCGTCTAAACTGCATACTGGGCAGAGCTAATAAAAAGCTTGGCTGAAATGAAATGTGGCCTGACCTTTTCCGATCTTTCTTTCAGCCGCTCCTTTACGCAGATTTCCAGTTCCCCTCATGTATCACGCTGTTAAATAGGCTCCCTTCTATCCAGCGTCCCTTTAGCCGTGCTAACAGTAGTATGACGGAGAACCTGGTGACTATGTGACAAGCACGCTTTAAATCAGAGATTGATACCAAAAAAAATAAATAAATAAATAAAAAAATAAATGAGGAAATCCCATTCAAAAGACTGTTTCCCACAGCTAATTATTGGTAAAGTCCAACACACCCATTTTGTTTGCATTCTGTCATGTTATCTTCTGAAAAAACACAATTTGACGAAGATCTACTTAGTTACCAAGAGGAACGTCTTAATGAGCTGTTCTGCAAGATAACGCATGGCTCTGTGGAGTCATCGCATGTTGTACATCTCTAACCCTCTGCAGCAACAGCAGATCAAAAATTCAACAATGAATGTGGAATCGCTGTAATTAATGTCTATGAGAATCCAAACGCTCTGAAAAAAAAAAAAAAAAAAAGTCAGTAACCTGATTAATTTTATATAGGAATAATCTGTGATCAGCATTACCAAGTGAGCCCAAAAACAAATTAGATTTGAAGCTAAGAGCCCCATTGATCAGCAGTCATCTAAACCAGCCATGAAAAGGGGCTGGTAATCCAATCCAGCCATTCGGAAGTGCCTGGGAGAGTTGCATCTCCACAATGGAAACATTCTGTCCACAATGTAATCCATTGTGTTCATTCGGCGAGCATTTTGGAACCTGTTCGATTACACTAAAACGGCCCAAATCATTGCGAGTATAAACAACGTGAGGAGGATCCTTTTACAACTTGGCTCAACGGCTGCACCACTCCACTTCCAATGACATCTGACTGACCTGTAGAAATAGTGACGCACAACTGTCAAAACACTGCCGCTCTCCAGAACATTCCACACAGTCTCTGTACAATTCCATGACTCAACTAGCTTAATTTCGTACGAGTGAATATTTAATGGTATCCACAGTTACTTTAGTAGATACCTGGTGGCTTGTGCTTCGGTTGCTAAACAAAAAACTACATAAACTAAGCTCAGTAAAAGCAGACACCAACAACTATAATCATTAACTATTCTATGGGAGTGTGAACAGCACAAGATTATACAGGTGCATCTCAAATTAGAATGTCGTGGAAAAGTTCATTTATTTCAGTAATTCAACTCAAATTGTGAAACTCGTGTATTAAATAAATTCAATGCACACAGACTGAAGTAGTTTAAGTCTTTGGTTCTTTTAATTGTGATGATTTTGGCTCACATTTAACAAAAACCCACCAATTCACTATCTCAACAAATTAGAATATGGTGACATGCCAATCAGCTAATCAACTCAAAACACCTGCAAAGGTTTCCTGAGCCTTCAAAATGGTCTCTCAGTTTGGTTCACTAGGCTACACAATCATGGGGAAGACTGCTGATCTGACAGTTGTCCAGAAGACAATCATTGACACCCTTCACAAGGAAGGTAAGCCACAAACATTCATTGCCAAAGAAGCTGGCTGTTCACAGAGTGCTGTATCCAAGCATGTTAACAGAAAGTTGAGTGGAAGGAAAAAGCGTGGAAGAAAAAGATGCACAACCAACCGACAGAACCGCAGCCTCATGAGGATTGTTAAGCAAAATGGATTCAAGAATTTGGGTGAACTTCACAAGGAATGGACTGAGGCTGGGGTCAAGGCATCAAGAGCCACCACACACAGACGTGTCAAGGAATTTGGCTACAGTTGTCGTATTCCTCTTGTTAAGCCACTCCTGAACCACAGACAACGTCAGAGGCGTCTTACCTGGGCTAAGAAGAAGAAGAACTGGACTGTTGCCCAGTGGTTCAAAGTTCTCTTTTCACATGAGAGCAAGTTTTGTATTTCATTTGGAAACCAAGGTCCTAGAGTCTGGAGGAAGGGCGGAGAAGCTCATAGCCCAAGTTGCTTGAAGTCCAGTGTTAAGTTTCCACAGTCTGTGATGATTTGAGGTGCAAATGTCATCTGCTGGTGTTGGTCCATTGTGTTTTTTGAAAACCAAAGTCACTGCACCCGTTTACCAAGAAATTTTGGAGCACTTCATGCTTCTTTCTGCTGACCAGCTTTTTAAAGATGCTGATTTCATTTTCCAGCAGGATTTGGCACCTGCCCACACTGCCAAAAGCACCAAAAGTTGGTTAAATGACCATGGTGTTGGTGTGCTTGACTGGCCAGCAAACTCACCAGACCTGAACCCCATAGAGAATCTATGGGGTATTGTCAAAAGGAAAATGAGAAACAAGAGACCAAAAAACGCAGATGAGCTAAAGGCCACTGTCAAAGAAACCTGGGCTTCCACACCACCTCAGCAGTGCCACAAACTGATCACCTCCATGCCACGCCGAATTGAGGCAGTAATTAAAGCAAAAGGAGCCCCTACCAAGTACTGAGTACATATACAGTAAATTAACATACTTTCCAGAAGGCCAACGATTCACTAAAAATGTTTTTTTTTTTTTTATTGGTCTTATGAAGTATTCTAATTTGTTGAGATCGTGAATTGGTGGGTTTTTGTTAAATGTGAGCCAAAATCATCACAATTAAAAGAACCAAAGACTTAAACTACTTCAGTCTGTGTGCACTGAATTTATTTAATACACGAGTTTCACAATTTGAGTTGAATTACGGAAATAAATGAACTTTTCCACGACATTCTAATTTATTGAGATGCATCTGTATATTCACTAGTCTGAAACACTCAAGACTGTGAGCTTTGTCCACTGACAAATTGTTTAAGGAATCAGACAAATATTAGGATAATCTTACAACACTTCACTTCAGGCCGTAGCCATTTTACAAGCAACAACGCCACCTTCCCTTTGAATATACAAGGTGCTTTTCAGAAAGACAAACACGTGGAGGAATCAACAGCACGAACACTAATAACCTTAGGCTGTCTAACCGTTCCACTGCTTTATGGAACTGTATACCGTATAAATAGCAGATCCATTTCTACCCAGTCTGTTAGGGCTCCATTTCAGCTTCCCCGTCATTAAATATTTATCCTTGCGGAGTGGCGGATTGTACTGAGGTGATAAGCACTTAGAAATCCAAATTTTTCAACCCCCCACCCACTTCTAACGTCTGTAACCCTCTATTCCCTCCCAAGTGCTCCTTTAATCGGCACAAGACAGGACTGAAACAGTGCCCACATTCCCAAAGGAAAGGCGCTCTGCTGGTTTTATCAGGAGGGAAATCTTTTTTAAATACCAAAGGGATGAAATAACTTGATTTGAGGAAGACTCCCTCCTTTGTAGAGAAGGTTAAAGGGGGTGGGCCAGGGGAATTTCAGCATCCCGGAGCTCTTTGTATCACTGACACAGTGTATTATCACTCAGACTAAATCAAAATATGAGATTTAGCTTTTCCAAATATGGAATCGGTGTTCGCAGCAAATCGAACATAAATTTAAGCTGCACCTCTGCTTGTTGCTGCTTCTGCTTGTGTGAGTGTTTGGCTCGGGTTGAATTTGGCATCTTAAAGCATATAATGATGAAAAGATTTCATGCCTCAGCCTTGTGAGTGGTTGATGTTGGGTGTGAATGCATCTCTAGTGGACTCTGTATGCTTCAAAAAGCTTCTAAGGCTGACCTATGGTACTTCGCAGGTATTCTTGGACGTTCAACAAAAACACCTTTTTTAGGGCTCAGTAGGGAACGGCCTGCCAGAGGAATGGCAGCTTGAATTAGACAGGCTGAAATCCAAATGGAGCCTTCTACATATGGACTGGGAGCTCTTCACAACACAAGAAATAAGATCTAATAAACGTTTAGTTCAAACACAGCCAACTGCACTTCCATCCACACAGGGGACGGAAAATATTTTTTAAATGCATATATACATTAATAATGTAATAACTACTGATCCAATTAAAATAAATGAATAAATTAAATAAAAACAAAATACACAAAGTGGAATATTTAAAAAAAAAAAATATATATATATATATATATATATATATATATATATATATATATATATATATATATATATATATATATATATATATATATATATATATATATATATATATATACACAAACACTCATGAATCATGATTTCAAACACTAGGCTATAGAAAAACATTACATTAATCATTCACACAACTCCACCCTACCTCTCATCACATCATCATTTACATCTTTGTGTACTTAACAGTTACTGCACTGTGTACTAAAACTACTATTAGGCAAGCACTACTGTATTGCTGTGTGTTAAACCAGAAGAATGGCTGTAGTTTATTGTAGAGCAGCCCGACCAGTGTAATCCAGTTTTGAAATGAATGGAGAGATCATGTTGTATTTAACTGATGTGTCACACAGATGACTAACACTGACCCCGCGGTGAACCACACGTGACCCTGCGGCAGCCATGATTCGGCATGACCCTGTGGCACTGATGTACAGAGACGCTTTTTCCACTACAGTAAATACAACAGAATCTAATAACACTCTCAAAGATTCACGCAAACACAACCGATCGAGATCTGATAAGGAAAAGAGAGAGTTTCAAATATCTCCAAATGGATGCAGTCACCATGCTATCCCTGAAAGTGGCGCTATCAAGCGGGAATGCAAATATTCAATAGCTCTGCTCCGCTTAATGACGACTGGAGTGGGATTGTGGTGTATTGCCAGAATAGAGTATAATTTCCCTCCCGCTCTGATGGAGCCACTTCACCCTGATGAAGAACAGGAGCATTGAGCCGATTCTATGACCACAGTTTGTGTTTCCATCCCCCTCCGCTCCTCTTTGTTCTTCCAATGACACGCAGCACAACAAGCTTGTCATTTTCAAATGGTACCCTTCAGGTCTCATCGATTTATTGTAATCAAAGATGATGTGAAAGCCTACGACAAATATGACAAGGGTAAACAAACAGCAAAGGTCTCGAGGTACGACGGGGTTTTAACCTCGATCTGAAATCCCCCGTTTATTAATGCGCCGTTAACAGCCGGTTACGGCCAGTGGAACCGCGGTAGCAAAATCAATTACCTCAGCAAGTATTGATATGTCTTGCGGCCTGTTTACAATTTAATCTCTAACTTGTCAGAGCCATTATTTTCCTAATCACAACTCCCGCTCTTCTGCGCCTTTGTCTCTGGCTCATGTTTAAGGGAACAAAAAGGTCATAAGCTTGAGCGCTCCCCAGGGCGCAGCCTGCCACTGCTGTAATTATTCCTGAGCAAGAGATGACAAATGAAGTGGATCAAATCAAAGGTGTCAGTAGCTCTTATGACACCGGCCCAGTCGCACAGGTTAAAACAAAGGTCAAGCTAAAAGGAAAAACTAGTTAATGCAGCCCTGCAATAATTATGTGTGAAGCCTCTTAAAGTAACAAACTGTTCATAATTCCAGCCCTCCCTCACTAGGATAACGAGTTGAAAATCCATACCTACATCCATTCTATTGATGGGGCATTCAACTGCAGGAGATAAATAAAACAAAAAACACACTCAGTGACGTGTCCATTACTCAAATTGCATCCATTCACAATAGTGGTGGAAAATATCCTCAGGAGCCGATACTAAACTAGCTAAAACGATCAACGAGGATATCATCAGCAAACTTGCCATTTGTATCTTGGCCGGTAATCATTGAGGAATGGAGGCTGATGCATTATTTAATGGCTAATGTATAATTCAGAGCCAACAGCAGATTTAATGCATAAATAAAGCTGTGATACACTTGCATTAAATGTTTACTCACCAAAATAAGATCTGAAAGTACAAGCATGTCACACGGTGCCTTTGAAAGTTTCAAACGTGTCACCCATTTCTTTTTTTCATCTCGGGTGACAAAGTGAAAATGGTTTGCAGGTGGCGAGCTCCGAGACCCGCTTTGTTCACCTCCTAGAAACATAAATGGAGATCAAAACGAGACACTCAGATGTCTAAGCACAAGATCTCAATTACTTAATTTAAAACACAGGCCGGTGGGCATGATCTAGCGTGTTTGTCTTTCGGCGAACGCAAACACTGTAATGAGAAGTGAAGGGCGTCCATGTTCAAGTTACTCGTTTCTGTTCCTAAGCAATTCCATTGATGATTCTTTCAAATGATAATATTATGGCAGAAAATAGAGGTTATTTTGAAAATAATTCTACTTTATTGCTCTTTCACTGGGTGTTTTCAAAATGTAACGGAGCGTGGCAGATTTCAGAGAAAAGGTTAGCAAACAACATACTAGAAATAGAAACAAGCACAAGAAATTCTTGTAAAAAGGTTAATTAGGCTGCTTCAGAGAACTGATTTTTTTGACATCAAACAAGTCAGTCACAATTCCCTACAGGCCACGCTATTGACCCCTGTGCTGAGGCTGGCCTGCTTAAAGTTGGAGATAAAGACAGATGGTGTACTCCAACAGAAATGTGCACATCTAAAATACCTTGAGGAGTAATCAAGTCAAAAACAGGAGTCAGGACCTACATGATTGCTACAATATCTATCGTAAATATATCTTTTATTTTGCCTTGCTTGCACTTTACTGGAGTATAGATTCACACAAATAGATGCCTGAAACACATACAGGTTATCAAATTAATAAATTATTGCAAAGCAACCCGCTACATTCACTGCCATTCAAATGTTTGGAGTTGGTAAGATTTATTAATGTTTTTAAAATAATATTTTTTTTATCAAAAATACAGTAAACAGTAATATTATTCATTATTATAATCTTTTTCTATTTAAATATATTTTAAAATGTAAATAATTCTTGTGATGACAAAGCTTCAGAGTCACATGATCCTTTAGAAATCATTGTAAAATGCTAATTTGGTGCTCAAGAAACATTACTAATCATTATCAATGTTGAAAACACTTGCGCTGTTTATAATTTTGTGGAAAATACTTTTTCATGATTCTTTAATAAATAGAAAGCTCAAAATATCAGCATTTATCTGAAATAATCTTTTTTAACTATGTCTTCACAGTAATTTTCAACTACGTATTAACTGAATAAAAGTATTTCTTTAAAAGAAAAAAAAAATATCTTACTGACCCCAAACTTTAACAATGTATATCCTTAATACTAGAGCAACTAAAGTACCACTGATTGAAGTTATTGTCTCAGATGAGAGCCGTGAGCTCCATGATTCTTCAACAAAAGCAATTGAAGAACATCCATGAGCAAAGAAGAGACATTTGAGAGTTTCTGCTGTCTTATCTATAAAGCACAAAGCAGAGACATCTGAAATACAGTCAAACTAGGCATGACTGGGACGCAACCCTAGCCTCAAAAGTACTCACAGGTTCACACCTCGGCCATCCTGTCAGCTGCGTTCAATGTGACTTTCCAGCCGTGGAACATTCCAAAAGGATGTGAGATGTTGATGGATAGTGCACAAACATTGTTTAACAAAATCCCTCTGTAACACTGAAATACCACATTTTTTCCTAAGACCTGTCAACCAAGTAAAGCTGCATGATTTTCATCATATGGTGTTTCATTACATGCATATAACTTGATTCTTAACCTTTTCCCCTCATGCACTCATATTCCTCTAGATGAAGTAATTATTTTTGCAGCCGCAAACGTTTCTGGACAAGTACGTTTAACAAGTTTAAATTGCCTGCATTCAACAACTTGATAATGAAACTATTTATACATTATCAGGATGAGTCAGGGAGTGAAAGTCTAGAGTGCTGTTTTCTTGTGCCAGAAATAAGATTGCACTAAAGGTTTATTTGATCTTCGAGAGATATAGCTTGATCCATCAAAGCTAGCATTATTCAACAACAGCAGGCCTGGTTTGTACAGAACAATACGCATATTGTGCCACACAAAGACAACTCATCACCTGAAAAAAATTTAAATAAAAAAATAACTAAAACAAATCCCCTGCCCGGGAACAGCCGATGTAGCTGAAAAGTAATCGCTATCTGCCTCAAAAGAGCTGATTAGTCCATTACTAAATGAAATGCTTTTAAATGAACAATTCTACTGAAGAAAAACCAACATGTCTGCCTTGTGAATACAGATGACCTGTCTTGGCTTATTATGTCTACAGCATTCCCATGTATCTCCTCAGCTAACAATAGTGGCTTTAGTTTTTAGGATAGATTTAGTTGTATTGGCTCTTACTAACAGTAATGCAGTGATCTTGAATGCTTGTCCACCCCCCACAATTCATCACAGCTTTGTGATAGTTTTAAAGGCAGAAATGAGATTCTGCTCCACAGTCTCATGCCTAGTAGCTATAAACTGGCTATAAAACCATTCATAGAGAATAGTTGGGATTTGAGGTTGAACGCCTTGGTTGTCCACCTATACTAAAAAGCTACTTTATAGGCCCTAAATTGAAAATTGTCATTTACTCACCAATACTCAATAATATTTCCTTTCTTCAGAAACACAAAGAGATCTCAGGCAGAATGTCATCAGGCGGCTTTTCCATTTAAATGAAAGAGGATGATCCAATTTAATTGACAAGCTAGAAAGAATGCAAAATAGTTTCATAAAATTTGTCTATATGACTGGTGAGAAATACTCAGTGAGAAACCAGTGAGAGCCATTTCTAAATTGAAAGCAATTACAAATTATATTTAAGAATCACAGCAGAGGGAAAGACTTAAATGTCTTAAAAGCTATCATACAGCTTCAAAGGACTTCAAATCTTGCTCAAGCTATATGGACTCCACCCCCCCTCCTATTTTAATGCCATGCCAGCTTCTATGGCTATGTTCATGGTGAGAACCAGGTTTAGTTATTTAAAATTAAAACTTTAAGATTCATTTTTCTAAAAACATTAAACCCAGATTTGGATTTAGTTGATTAAAAATCTTTACAAAAATATCAACAGAAAGTTTCACACAGGAATAGAAGTATTACAGTCTAACAAAATATGCTTAATGGACAGTGAATTTTGATGAGATGGACCCTTATATGGTTCTCAACCAGGAAGGCCAGGGTCCACTAGGGGGCCCCAGTAAGTATTAAAATTATATTAATATTAAACAAATTATTTGAATCAATCTTGAAAATCATTATAACATTAAAATTGTCATTTTTGATTTTGACTGTTGCTTAGAAGGGCCTTTGAATATTCTCGGAAAATGGGACCTTGAAGTCAGAAATGCTGAGAACTACTGGAGTACTATGATACTCTTACTTGTATATTTAATTTTGGCATTGAAAAAACAAACAAAAAAGCAACATTTATTTTCATTGTATGGACAAGCTGCCTAAGGACATTCTGCCTCCTTTTGTTTTATGTAAGAAAGAAAATACTGTGAAGGAATGACAGGAAAATGAATGAAATAATGACAAGTTTCATAACATAAAGCACATATAGCAAAAAATGATGATGCTGAGGAATCGTTGGAGGGCCGGCAGTCACAAATTGTGCTCCATTCCAGCAGTCTAAGAAATCTGGATCCTTTCTAAGCAAAGAAACGCTTCGATCAATGCATGCTTTTCAAGATGAAAGCACTTGAGCGAGGACTGCATTTTTATAATATGTTTATCAGCACAGCGAGTGTTTCTCTACAAGGACAAGGACAGAGCGAATACTAGTAAGGGTGTGCGGGCATAAAAAAGCATAAAAGACTCCATCTGACATCCCTAACAGAACAGCAAAACAGTGGGGCCTATGGGACCCCCCAACCTCACTTTATGACCATGTGCTGAATTAACAGGTCCAGATGTCCCCTCTCACTTAACATGTGCGAGACATCTCGAGCAAAGGGCTCAGCTGCTTTAGGGCTTATTAAAAAAATATCAGTTTCAATTACACCCATTAACTTCTCGCGCTCCTCAGGTTTACATTTATTTGACATCAACAAGCCCGATTCTCGCACAAGACGTATGTTTAATGCATAAATCGACAGATCCAAGTTTATCAGATTAACTTCAACAGCTACAGATCAACTACCTGCTTCTGGCATGGGCCGAATCAACAGAGGAATGAACTACAAATAAGACAAAGAGAGTGTTACTGAAACACCATACCGTGCACTCATGAAGTCTGAGAAACGAGTCAAACAAAGATGAGCCTATTACCAGACAGATATCAATCTGCTCTTAGTACTTGCTGCTGCAGAAGCATTCAGACGACTCAGCTGCTTGAGCTGTTTATAGTTTGACAGTGTCAGGTCTCTTTGTCACTAGGGCTATGAGCAGACGCCTGTGGTTACTGTATCTATTATCAAGGGGAAAGTGCCAACACATTCTTGTAAACAAAGGAGAGTCTAGCTACAAGTTCGCAGAGACAAAGCCCAACCTGAAAACGCTCGAGGACGACCATTCAAAACAATCTGAGCCGTTTCAAATTTCTTTCAGAAACAAATTTGGACGAGTAAGCTTTCAGTCAATCAATTGCGCATTTGACTAAAGGTTTTCCCGTGATGATGCCATGCAAATCGTGACGCTAATTACCTCTGCCCTTTCTCCAATTCATTAAGCATAACATTGCATAGCTCAGCCCGGATGCGCCACCGTTAAGGCCTCTCTCGGCAAACGGAGGAGAAAAGACATGCGGCGTAACACCAGCCAGTTCCATCATGCGAGCAGATTAAATAACATGCCTGCCCAAGCCCCGTCAAACATTCAGCAGCCACCGCACGCTAACTGATCCACTACAACACACTCCATGAAGAAACCCCTCCGTCAGCCCTACCACACCGCCTTTGATCAGGGTATCGCACGTTTGATGCTTTTAAGGTGGAGGATAACACACAGAGCGCATCTTTGCAATGTGGGTAATTCTATTAAATGCTAAAGAACGAACACCATCTTTTTTTTTGCAGAGGAAACACAAAAGCTAAATGTCACTGTGCGCTTAGGCATTAAACATTTAGTAGCCATTCTCTGCTGCTCAAGCAAAGAGGCAAGCAGTTGTTAAGGGAGAAGGATGACACAGTTAATCATACACCCACACGCTGCAAATGAAGGCCCGGCGCTCAGATGTATAATAACGAGAACATTAAAACATACAGCATTCACGAGTCATTTAAAACGAGCGAGAGAGCCCAGTCATTCACTAGAGATGACAAGGAGGATGTTTGGAAACACCTAACGTAACCTAATTAGCCGTATTCCAATCTAAATAGGTGACAGAAAGGGTGTACGAGTGCTACAAACACGGACAGGCTGTGTTCAAATATTAAACTCGCGGTCCGTGTATTTTAAAGTAATCTAGCTCAAACAGGTTTCCCTGAGTGTAACAAAAGACAATGAAAACATTCTGTTCCTTGCTGTAGTCTTTAGTTCCTCTGCAGGAGACGCTTCACTAAATGTTTGATTTCTTCACCTCAGGCTACCCTCAAAGCCATGGCATGTGTAAAGGGGTTTATAAAAGCTTTTCTTCTCTCTCTCTCTCACGCTCTCCATTTTCTATGAACTGAAGGATTAGGACAGATACTCTGTACATAGCTGTTATGATTACAGATTACTGATGTCTACACGTTTCCAGGCTGGTCAGTGTCATCTTTTTTTTGATGTTTAAACCTAATCTTTGTGTTTTTGGTGTGACAGCGAGTTTGGGAAACCCCACAAAACTATTAGCGGAGTGTGACTGACCACCTCAAAGCTTTAGATACGCCAATTACCATCTTGTTGCACAACTGGAGAGGAAAAACATCCCAGTGTGGGGGGATGGGGGCGATCACTTTTGGCTACAAAAGAGTAGGCCCTTCTTAACACAAATAGCTACATCTCTTACATATGCAAAGTGAGAAAAAACATGGCATGTTTTTTTTTTGTAATGTTACCCCTAGGAACTGAACAGTCACATGAAATTCAAGTAAGACCAATGAACCAAAGAGGATATACAAGATGCTTCCTCCACATGCACAGCATGGAGAATGAGATCAGATAAGGCAGGCTGTGAAACAAAAATGGTTTCAGACAAGTCTTTTCAACCTACACTCCTAAAAATAACCATGGTTTCATGAAGAACATTTAACATCCATAAAACCTCTCAATCGTACAAAAGGCTCTTTAGAAAGAAAAAAACCCTTCTTTTAATTGATCACTGAACCAAAAATGATACTTCTATGGCATTACTTCAAAAACCCTTTTAGAAACCTTTACTTTTAAGAGTGTGCCTCTTTGGTCTTCACCACAAACACATCACTACATGCTGGTGAGGACCATAACCAGCCATATTTGTTCCCATCATGGGCCACGGTTCAAGTGTTTCAAGTTAACAAAGGGAAGTTAGGCAGACTAGGCCGTCCCATAGCAGACTCCAACTGGTCAGGCAAGTCTACCAAAAGTTCTCCTCCCCTGCTCCCAGGGTTTTTAGTAAACAAAAGGTCTCTTCCAACATGTGAGGGTTGGGGTCACTGCAAATGCACTGTTGTGATGGTGTTTGATAACGCTAAACACTGAGATAAACAGCATGCTTAATGTATTGAAGAGCCTCAGCACCTCCAACTCTAAATGCACCATTTATCCTGCTACCCGAGCATTAATAATTCACTTAATGCTCGAGTTCCTCACTTAATAAAATGGAAAAACAAACACAGAACTTCTTCACGGAAGATGCAAGTTAGACGGCCGAAACTTGATAGACTACTTACTAGAAAGCCATAAAGCATCCTAAAAAGATTACACAGTGCTAGTCTCTTTCAACAGCGAGAGCAAAAGTGAAACATGCAATAAAAAACAGGCTGCCGCTGCTGCTTTCAACTTCTGAGCCTGTAGCAATTGCCAACATTCCATCTCTGTCCCCCCCATTTACCTTCCCACCCACTCAAGCCCTCTAAACTCCCTCAGTCTTCTTTCTTTTGTACACAGCCAATGTCGCTAAGGCACTACTCACCCGCCAGTATGATGATCTAAGTTCCTATCGGGCTGCTGCAAACAACTTCAAACACAATTCCACGTCTGTTCGTTGAAAATGACCCCCCCGAACTTCTCGGCCTGGGCCAAAATCCAAGAAGCCGAGGGCTGAGCACTATCACGCCGATACTTTATCCTGAGAGAGCCGCTGTCCATACAGAGGAGAAACGGGGCAAATGTCTCAAAAGACGACCTCGCTTTACTAATTTATTCGCATTCGGACCGCCCGGGAACTCGTTTTCTGAATGTATGCGGTTCCCCCTCCTTCTTTTCGCCGTGTGATAACTCCGAAAGCTTGAGTTTGTGGAGGGTATGAAATCAGTGAGTTCGGCGTTTACAGACTCCGCTTCCTTTTTCACACACACACGCTCGCGCTCCCTCGCTCTCTCTCTCTCTCCTCGCGCTTTCTTTCATATGCACACACAGCACGTTCTCACTCTCTTTCTGTAGAACCCCCTCCTCCTCCTCTTCAGCTGTTCAACAGACGCATCCACATGGCTGACCTAGTCTTTCTTTATCCAGACACTAGTGAAGGAGAATTACCCCCCTTCCCTCCACCACACATACACACAGAACACACATACACGCCACTTCTAAAAAGCGTGCAAAACAAAAACACGGACTGGATTCTAATGATTACCGACGACAAATGATCGGACTGGAGTCGTGATTGATCGTAAACAGTGGGGATATGGTCGGTAAAGAAACTGCATCGGTAAGCAAGACGTTGAATCCAGATTCACACGGCGGCTGTACGGAATATTAATGTGCATGCTGACGACTCCACCTCCAGCAGCACAGATAACAACAAATAGATAATCACAGAAAACACGCCAAAAATAAAGAGCCTACCGTTCAATAAACCACAGATTCCAGCTATTGATTTTCAGTGTCCAATAATGAACGCCCAGTTTTTATTGTCGTGCTTCGCTGCCAAATGATTGGGGCTGAGAACAAAACAACCAGTGAAAATTACACATACATTGTGCGTTGGTGCTCTCATTCTCATTTGCATATTCACATAATGAATTAATTACTCCGTTTCCCCCCTCCCAACATGGAAGCAGCATGTATTCACAAATGTGCATTTAAAAAGAACGTGCATTCTTTGTTGCTGTTTAAAGAATGAAAACTGATTTTGTGCTTCTATACAGAATAGAAATAATTTGCTAATATAACAACATCAGCACTGCCATAATGATGCCAGAGGGAAAAATGTTAAATCTTTTAAAAACATGGTAATCTTTGTATTCATGTTGTTTTCATACATTTCTGAAAATCCTTCATTCCATTTAATGATTCTAAAAATATGCCAACTGGCCTCATCAAGCACTAAAATACTTTCCTTGCACTTTTACACATTTGAATACAACACATTTTTAATGAAAAAATATTTTCACAAATTCATGAATAAACATTTTTTGACAATGTGAACATGTCATATCAATGTGACATTAAAAACAAACTTATATAAATAAAATAAATGTCTAAATAAATGTATAATATTTAATGTACACGTAACATATGTAATGTAATGTCTACACAAGTGACCTCACTTTCATGAGTCTAAAGAGATGCTTTAACGGATGTCTTGTCAAGTGACAGAAAAATGGCTTCCTGCATATTTGTTTATCCATTTAACCCTTTTTTAAAATACAAACATTTACACCAACAAGACATTTTTTGAGTTTAGGCCTCTACGAATTTTTACAAAAAAAAAAAAAAAAAAAAAGGGTTTTAAATCACCAAATTAAGTAAATGTTCATTATAGCAGTATGTTTACGCAAACTGCATAGTTTGTGTCTTTAAACTTAGACAAAAGAAATGAGCGTTACGTCT
The DNA here is from genome assembly GCA_039654775.1 of Spinibarbus caldwelli. Lineage (NCBI taxonomy): Eukaryota > Metazoa > Chordata > Actinopteri > Cypriniformes > Cyprinidae > Spinibarbus > Spinibarbus caldwelli. The sequence goes on from CM077260.1 coordinate 16,065,404, forward strand.
TTGACCCAAATACTAATGAAATGTTACATTATAGAATATCTCAAAATCTTAAACCAAAAAAATAAAAAAATAAATAAAATGTAATAAGGATTTTCTCTTCACCAACGTTATATTTGCGATGGCAGCTAAGATCAATAGGAAGTGAGTTTGGTGTACTGCGGGCCCTTTATTGTGCTGAAAACCATGTAGCCTGTCAGGTTTTCAAAAGGAGGAGGTGTCCCTAGTGATCCCAGTGCTGGCAAACGCTTTCCAGCTCCAGGGGAGCCAGAGACAGTGTGACTTCTGTTTCTCCTGACAATCCTTAGCTCTGCCATGCACCCACACTTACACACACACACACTCACACCCCAGCAGGCTACCCTCCTCCCCTCTTGGAAAGCGTTTGAGCTTCACATTCAGGCGTATTTATTACATTTACTCAAGTGCATCCATATTTATCTCCCCGAGCCGCCCTGATAGCACTTACAATGTGCCCAACAGGAAACCTGAGTCACTTTCTTATGCGAGATCCTCGCTGTGCACAGGGAAGATATTTAGAGAATGCAGTTTTCAAAGAGATACCAATCATTGCTATCAGCCAATGGGAGATTAGCTACTCTGGCTCATGAGAAAAATACACAACAATGCATTTGACATGGTGGCAGACAGTTAATTAGTGCTCAGAAACGAATCACGGTGGAAGGTGCGTGTTCGCGTGGGGAATGCCTGAACAATGTATAGATCTTGTTTGTGTATTCAAGGAATATTAAATCATCGTGATGTTATGTGCAAACAAACATTTCTTCTGGATGACTGACATTCATGATCGGCAAGGTAAAACAAACATGCATACGCATATGACTGGTATTTCACAAAATGCACTCAGTAACAATCAAAACAACTCTGATAGCTTTAATAAATTCTCAGTTAATGCACACTGTAAACTGCTCAGTGTTCAGACAGACAAAACAAGCTGCGTTCGGAGGAAATGTAACCTGAAAAGAGCACCAAAATTGTGAATGCTTTGCATTTCATGCACTCAGATGCTGTTCTGCAGGCATTCGCAACAGCAGATGAGATCCCATTATCAGGAAGACGAGAACTCCACCTCCAGGATTTCACAACTCCTCTGTTTATCACATGGCCCTGTCAAGTTGGGCACCATTAACCGATAATGAAAGGAGACAACCGGTGCAGTTACAAGCAAAGCATTCTGAATTCTACAGGCCTAAGCATGTATCTGGGAAGCTGACTGTGTCTATTCAGTTCTGCTCTGCATTCAATACCCATCACAATGCCTCAGCTACTGTACTCTGACCCCCTCACACTAGTGTATTATTGAAGGGTTTAGCTTGAGATGACAGGAATTAAAGAAATATGGCAGGCTCAATACCAGGCAGGCTCAATTGACAGCATTTGTGCCATGATGTTAATGTTGATTACAAGTTACAACAAAAAAATTATTTTGACTTATGCATTCTATTCTTAAAAAACAGTGAGGCACTTACAATGAAAGCCAATCCATAAACATGAAAACTCAGTTTCAATAAAAACGGCAAAAGTTGTAAAAAATATATTTGTTTTAAGATTACAATTTTAACACAAAATTTAACAAGTTTTTATATATATATATATATATATATATATATATATATATATATATATATATATATATATATATATATATATATAAAATTGTAAGCTTCACATTTCTGCATTTAAATCCTCTAATAATTGACCCCATTTACGTTCAGTATGAATACCTCACTGTAACTTAAATTCAAATTTTTAAAAAAATAAAAAGTTATGAGTGGAAATTAATTTCTCTGGAAATCAACATTAAGCCACAAATGCTGTCAGTTGAACCTAATTCAGAACCAAGATTATTTTTTTCAAGAACTATGGCCCATTCATACTAAGAACGATAACGATAAACTATATTATAACGATAACATTGTTTATTGTAAGCACATGCTACATTTTTGTCGTCTGCCACTTTAAATGTTTGAGCTCCTCAAAGCAGGATGGATTATGATAGGCTATCAATGTTTTTATCATTCATCAGCTAAAAAAAAGAATCTTTTTGAAAGTGATTTCAGTGATATTGCTCCTCTGTGTCATTATCCTTATAATTATATGGTGTATAACGTTATATGGTGTGGACTGCTATACTTTTAAATTTAGAATGATATTTTATATAATCATCATCCTTAGTGTGAACAGGCCTTTATAATTTGATATGACGCTAAACATTTTATATTTGACGATTAAAAGGAGGGAAAGAAGTATAAGTGCTTTATTGTAACCAATAAAGATCCCCCTTACTGATCTGATGAATTTTAACAAAAGAATTAGATGTACATGACTGATTTATTATGCCTCCTCCAGCCTGACTGTCTTTCAATGAAGGTACTGAAGACTTAAAATGCCCTGCCATACTAATAAGTCAGCCAGTAGCTGAAACAACAAAACAAAAAAAAAAAAGAATGAGAAAGAAAAGATGACATGGTTGAGTGAGCCAAGCTTCTGAGCGCCTTGGCAAGCCTGGGAGGCCCTGGCCCCTTAAGCACTCATATCTAGTAACTTCATTTAATGCATTCACCAGGGATCAGCAGACAAGCAGAAGGGAGACAGAAAAAAAGAGAAACGTTAAAAAGCAAATGTTCTCTGGTATAAGGTTCGGCGCGTTATCGAGCAGTAAAAACAGCATGAAGAAATTAATCTTTCACACCATTTCAGGGATAGACGGAATTTATTCCACTATTTATAATAAAACGTGTTCTTCCCTGTGTCTTTGAGGAAGCCATAGCATCTAAAACAACCCATTTCAAAGTGATACAAAATAACAGTAGTCCAGAGTCCCTAAAAGTGGAGGTTGATCTCTGCAGCCGTTGCCTTTTCTTTTTCTTACCCACTTTTTTATTTTTTTTTTTCCACTAGAGGTCATATTCACACTCTGATGCCTGCCATCGGGAACAAACACTCGTGCTTCCCTTCAACAGACACCAGCCACTTCCACCCCCATTTACTTTTCCTTCAGACACACACACACACTCCATCAGCTGACAGCCTCTCTCTACTAGCAGGCGAAAAAACCTTGACTTCAATTTGCCGGGTGCCATTTTAGCACTCTGCTACTTTCGGAGACTATTTTACAAGTTTTGAGACTTGAGGGGTGAAAACAAGCAGAAATCACAGAATGGCTGTAACCAAACCCTCTCTGACTATAAAAATGGCTCAATTTAAATGTATTTTACTGCTTCGTCCTATTCAACAATGACTCACAAAGGAAATGTAATGGGTTTCAGCCTCAGTGGAGTTACACATTGTTAGACTGAGGTTTGGATCAGTTTATAGTATGCCAATAAACATTTTCTTATATCATCTCATCAAGGGATTCCAGAGTAATCTGTACTTTTTGACATTGCAAGCCTTCGCTGTTAAACAGTAGTTAAAGAGATAACTGCCTTCCAACCCATTATTTAACACTGTAAACAGCACAAGAAGAAAGCAAAAGCCTTTTAATGAGAGGCAGGAATGCTCAATTTCATTGAGAGATTGCCCTGTGGCAAGCCCTGCATAGTTATATTGTTTACTTTGCCATTCATCCATATTTGGCAGGCTCACGAAACCTCAAACCCTGCGACACTTCGGCGAGGTTATTTATCGTATTACCAAGCTACACAAACTCATAAAAATCCATCCTTCAAGGGGCAGTTAGATTCAAAAACCATCACATTAAGAAAAAGCAACATAAGCATCCACAATTCCAGATGTGTTGCTGTCACCCGGCAAACAAATTAGATCAGGGAATGTGAAGGGGAGGTCTATGTGTCTGTCTTCTCACGTAATTACACAGCACAGAGCTCGCTGAGAGACGAGTGGCAAACCGCCCTGACGGGCTGACTACTTTTCAGCTTCATGCGTAAACTCATACTCAGATCTAAATGAGTGGTTACTTCTGAAAATAAACAGAAGCGTTTGGCCGAATTCATACACGAGCGCTTGCAGATTTTTAAGTAGCTGTGAAGCTCCCGTGTGGACGCCTTGAATTTTCTCTTTGTTTGCCGGTGGTAAATAGTCCATCAGGGCAGAAACCCCTCCCTTTGCTGCTCTCTTACTCTCCAACTCTCTTCCTCAAGACAGAGGTATAAACACACACACACAAGCCTCCCCAGGTGCTACTTCACTCACCCCGATTGTACATACATTAAGAGCACTCACTAAGGCTGTCTCAGGGCAAGCGCTGGTGTGCATTTGTTAACAGAAGTTAACAGAAAAGACTTATTAAAATATTTAAAAACTGACATAAAAAGTAAGCCCTATCTAAATATATTTGTGTGTGTGTGTGTGTGTGTGTGTGTGTATATATTATATATATATATATATATATATATATATATATATTAGGGGTGGAACGGTACACAGATTTCACGGTTCGGTACGTACCTCGGTTCGGGCGTCACGGTTTGATACGATTTCGGTTCAACAGGAAAAAAAACAACAACAAATCTACTATGCTCGGTTTCTTTTCATTTATTTTGAACAGACAGTAGTACAAATTAAAAAAAATTTTCCACCTAGATGTGGAAATACTAAAAATAACTTATTACATTTATATAAAATCTGCAGTACATATATACATACAAGGAATAAATTCTTGAAATATATTTGATTTAGTTTACAGATAAACAAGGGAAAAAACAGTACGACACGTAATGTAGCCTATACATGCTGAGTTTTTCAGTTAATTTTTGATTTTTGTGACGCTTAATTTGTTCACAAAAACGAAACTCAAATGGCAGAAAGTGACATTCTATTTCTTTTCCTTATTTTACAAAAGCACGTTTTGTTTTCATTGTGAGTGTACACAAATAAAAGCAGACCTTTATACAGTGATGCATTATTAATAAGACAATAAGGTGTTTAAAGTTGATTCTGCTGGCATAAGGAAACAGTTAAACTGATTGCGCCAGAGCGTGTGCGCACGCACACACACACACACACACACAAAACACATCAGTTCCAGCATTGCTAAATTGACAGCACAGTTGGTACTTTAGCAAAACAAAACACAGCGAACCAAATAGTGCGCCCACCTCTGTGTCACCGTTGGAACGCGACTGAAGTACAAAGCCTATCATTTACATAATAAATAATAGTTTAGCATTCAGATACGTTACATGGCAAATATGGAAATATTATGGAATATTTGGATTTGTGCAGAATGAGAGAGGTAGGATACACAAGCTCAAAGCTCCATTTCGCAAACAGTTGAGTGCGCAAGCTTTTAAAGCATAGTCCTTTGTCAGTGAGAGACACAGAATCAGCACATGGTCACTGTCTGGGGGCTTTGTTTGCAAGTGCGCAACTCATGGCATTCGCTGTTCTTCTGCTGGCGGTTATCAAACAGCATTGCATTACTGCGGGCGCCCCCTTCTGGATTGGGGGTGAATTGCCTGTATTCGTTGTAAGGCCTCATGCACCGAACCGAGATGTCCGTACCGGAACCGCTCGGTACGAATACAAGTATCGTTCCACCCCTAATAAATATATATATATATATATAAATAAATATAAATAAATATATACACATATATACATATACATATACATACATATATATATACATATATATGTACACACACACACACACAGTACTTTGCAAAAGTCTTAGGCCACTAGTATTTTCACCAACAAAAAAATGGTTTTAAGTCAGTTATTTCTATCTTTTGCTGTAGCATGTCAGTTGGAAATATCAGTTTACATTTCCAAACATTATTTTTGCCATTAATTGTAATAATCCAGTGAGATTTTTGTTTGCACAAGGAGTCTGACAACAGCCAGTGCTCCACACAGAGATCTGATCTGATCCTCATCCAGTCTGTCTGGAATGACATGAAGAAACAGAACAAACTGAGACAGACTAAATCCAGAAGAACTGTGGCAACGTCTCCAAGACGCTTCAAGAAACCTACCTGCAAAGCTACAGTACTGTTAAAAGTTTTAGGCAATTGTGTAAAAATGCTGTAAAATGAGGATGCTTTCAGAAATAATGCCGTAAGAGATAGATTTTATTTATCAATTAACTTCTGTTAACTAAATCAAATCAACATTTGGTATGACCACACTGAGTTTAAAACAGCTTTTGTCTGAGGTACACTTGCACATAGTTTTTCAGGTAGCTTTACAGGAAGGTCTATAGATGCTTAAAGAAAAAACCTTCCTGCAAATTTACCTGAAAAACTATGTTTTTATATATATATTTTAAGCATATATATATATATATATATATATATATATATATATATATATATATATATATATATATATATATATATATATATATATATATATACACACACACACACACACACACACACACACACACACAAAAAGGCAAAAAATACAACAATTAAATCCATTATTACTATCCAACTGAAAATAAATAAAAGGTTAAAATCTCACAAAAAGTAAAAGACCTGAATTTATCAATTTGAATATGAATAAAATCATATTATATAAAATATAAAAATTTTATATAAATATAAAAATATTCAATAAAAATAAAAGGTAAAATAAACCCTCACAAACTCACGCCTGAACACCTTTCTGTGACGCCACGGATTTTAAAGGGTAAAACAAAAAGGAAGTGAATGGAGGACGTTGCTTTAAGCTTCTCTGTCCAGATCCATTAGATCAAGCCACTAGTGTCTGCCATGTGAGAAGGCACGTCTACACGACTGGGAGTCTCTCATTCTGCCACCCAATGGACAGCATGAGCAACTGCACCACAGTTTCTGTCTCGCAAAAACACAAGAGACACACAAAAATTCTCCCGGAGGTTATAAAAGTAGTAACGTGCATTCATGTCGTACTGGAATGTGGAGTTTGATGACTTTTACAGCAGTGGGAAATTCTGAAACTGCTGTTGGTGATTCATTGTTTACTTCTCACTCCAGACGCCAGTGCCAAGCTGCTACCATCAGCCTTACACAAAACAGAACAAGATTGTTTGGATGACTAACAAACCACATATAACTTACATATTGTGCGTTGCCACAAAGTACAGCGGACGGAAATTTTCAATAGATTGCGACGCAATTAGCAATGTAAACTGTCTGTAAGATTGTAAATATTTGCTCTGAAATCAAAAAAGGAGAGGAAAAGGGAAAGAAGTTGCATACTCCTCGGCTATATTAACATCTCAAAGATGAAAAGCTTAAAGCAAAGCATTAAGGCTATTGTCACACAGTAAATGCTCTCAGCAGTATCTCACACTGTTGTTTCAGTAGTCATCATGCCTTAGGCTGTGCTTACCAGCTGGAAAACCATTCAAATGCAGATGAGATCATACTCAATGGGCAAGGTGTGATTTTCACACTTCTCTCGCCCCATCCTAAGATCTCACTGTCAGGTTTGCACCCTCCGCGTGCCCTCGTAACGCCTGTCACAGGAGAGCGACGAGGAATGATAACAATACGGGTCCGTCTTAGATGTAGTGCCCCGAAACGCTCACAGGAAGTACAGAGGGAGCATTGTTCTCCCTTTACTGCAGGTACATTCCTCCAGATGGTGGAAAACAAACCCCACAATACCAGCTACACGAGCCTAGCAGAGTGAAACGGTGTCACAGTCACTCCGCTGGGGCACTGAATCATCCTGAATGCTGACATCTTTCCAGCGATGTTCTCAACGCTTAAGTCAGCATGCATTTAGGGTAGTCGTGTGTGTGGGCTCGTGAACGATTGTGAAAATCTCAAGCAAAGACATCATGACAGTTGTCTCCGTTGCCTGTCCTCGTGTCACAATGGATTTCTCACTTATCTGCATGCTATCGGTTAAGAAATTACATGCGATGGGGCCATCTTTAGTGACGTGAGGAAAGACACGGAGAAGCTGTCTTATATTAATTTAAAAACAAGACAGTTAAAGGGGCGGTTCTTCCATTATTTATAACGTTGTTGCAAAACCTATTTGACTACTGTGGAAAACAGAAGAAAATATTTTAAAGAATCTTTCAACTGTTTTTGGGGTTCAAAACAACATTGGACCCTACTGACTTTCTTTGTATGGAACAAACAACTGAGACATTTCTCAAAATATCTTCTTTTGTGTTTCACAGTCATACTTAAAGATGCGATTGAATTTACAGTTGATCACATTTTTGCAGCGAAAACCAATCATTTAAATAGGAATCCATGCAATTGAAAATTTTTGTTCCCAGCACAGATTTCGAAAAGTCGATCATGCGGATTTGCCACGCTGAACAACAGAACATTACTTGGTTTGAATGCAACTTTTGTGTGAGCTGGGCTTCATACATTGCTACACGACTGACAACAGAACTTTTTTGCCTGTAAGATATTTTAAAAATGACTGCACCTTAAAAAGAGAGGTGAATTTTTGTCATTTTGAATGCTACGGTGCTTTTTATTCATAGTTCAAGTATTTAAAATATTTTGTTTCATTCAGTTGCCCATCCCTACAATGAAGGACACTAAAAGCTAAGTAGAAGGAGAAACAGGGAGAAGGAGAGGGAAGTGTAATGAGAAAAAGGGAGACGTAGCCAGCAGAAAGCCAATTATCAAACTCATTAAGTAAGCCACTCTGGTGCTTTAAGAGACACAGCCTCCATATCACTGCTGGATTTATTACCGTCATTTGCATCCACTGATGCAGCCTGTCACATTTTCAACTAGCTAACAGGAGGGGTCACATCAAAACAATCACATGCATCACACATACTGGGTCGGCATGCAGTGTGGGCGGCATTGAGAACGGACAGAAGCGGTACGGTCGTGTTTATCATGCTAAACGGGGGGGGGGGGGGGGTCAATTGAACATTATTACAAGGACACGCGCAAGTCACTGTTAGCATGAAACAGTGATTCCCAACCAGAGTGACCACAGTGGGTACTTAAACAGTTTCAAGGTGCTACTTAGAAAGATTTTGCTTTGATAACTGATAAAACAGTATTTGGGGCAATGGTATGGTACTCTATTATCCAGATCTATTAATTTATTCAAAAACATTAAAATGGCAATTCATACATGCATGCCTTTTATACACCACTTCTAATACATGTTATTATTTTCTGAATTAAATTTGGGTAGAAAAACTCATTTCATAATGCTGAAAAACTATACATTAGTGCTGTCAAATGATTAATCGCGACTAATCGCATCCAAAATAAAAGTATTTGTTTACAGAATATGTGTCAAAGACTATAGAAATACAAAGACTGTTCACTCCTATACTTATGAATGGGAGAAACTGCAACGCGCAATATGGCGGGATAGTCCCGCCTTCTAAATGAAAGAGCCAACCGCTGATTGGTAAATTCATTGCGTCACTGCAGCGGCCGTTAGAAGCTCCGGTTCCCATAGAAACCTGAGGCTAGAGCAGCCGATGCGCATGCGCACATTGCGCAGTCAAAAGCGCGTTGGAACTACGCATGCGCATTGGCTGGTCTAGCCTGAAAAATTAGCTTTTTAAACGCTATTTCAGCATAAGAAACAACATTTATGGGGCAGTTCATTTCAGATTTTGTTGCTGATTTGAAATATGTAATTTAATCACGAGTTCAGCGAGCAGTTTTTGAGATCTCAGGATTCCCCCATTCATTTAGATAGGACTTGGTTTTGTTTGAGCTGCCCGGAGGCGTTGCAAATATGGCGGCAGAGTGAATGGACTTTCCTTAAAAAGGACTTTGATATGTGTGTACTGTGTAAATTTATTATGTATATATAAATACACACACATGCATATATATATTTAAGAAAAATGTTGCTTATAAATTAAATGTATATAACAAATTATATGAATATACATATATACATGTAAATATTTTTAAAATACATACTGTATGTGTGTGTCTTTATATATACATAATAAATATGCACAGTACACACACATATATCCTGTAAACAAAAACTTTTATTTTGGATGTGATTAATCGTGATTAATCGTTTGACAGCACATAAAATATACACACATATACACACATACACATATATACTCACTGGCCACTTTATTAGGTACACCTTGCTAGGGCATAGATTCAAAAAGGTGTTGGAAACATTCCTCAGAGATTTTGGTCCATATTGACATGATAGCATCACGCAGTTGCTGCAGATTTGTCGGCTGCACATCCATGATGCGAATCTCCCGTTCCACCACATCCCAAAGGTGCTCTATTGGATTGAGATCTGGTGACTGTGGAGGCCATCTGAGCAAAGTGAACTCATTGTCATGTTCAAGAAACCAGTCTGAGATGATTTGAGCATTGTGACATTGTGCATTATCCTGCTGGAAGTAGCCATCAGAAGATGGGTACACTGTAGTCATAAAGGGATGGACATGGTCAGCAACAATACTCAGGTAGGCTGTGGCGTTTAAATGATGCTCAATTGGTACTAAGGGGCCCAAAGCGTGCCAAGAAAATATCCCCCACACCATTACACCACCAGCCTGAACCAAGGCAAGGATGGATCCATGCTTTCATGTTCTTTACGCCAAATTCTGACCCTACCATCTGAATGTCGCAGCAGAAATTGAGACTCATCAGACCAGGCAACGTTTTTCCAATCTTCTATTGTCCAATTTTGGTGACCCTGTGCGAATTGTAGCCTCCGTGTCCTGTTCTTAGCTGACAGGAGCGGCACCCGGTCTGGTCTTCTGCTGCTGTAGCCCATCTGCTTCAGAATTCGACGTGTTGTGCTTTCAGAGATGTATTCTGCATACCTTGGTTGTAACGAGTGGTTATTTGAGTTACTGTTGCCTTTCTATCATCTCTAACCAGTCTGCCCCTTCTCCTCTGACCTCTGACATCAACAAGGCATTTTCGTCCACACAACTGCCGCTCATTGGATATTTTCTCTTTTTCGGACCATTCTCTGTAAACCCTAGAGATGGTTGTGTGTGAAAATCCCAGTAGATCAGCAGTTTTTGAAATATTCAGACCACCACGTCTGGCACCAACAACCATTCCACATTCAAAGTCACTTAAATCCCCTTTCTTCGCCATCATGATGCTCGATTTGAACTTCAGCAAGTCGTCTTCACCACATCTAGATGCCTAAATGCATTGAGTTGCTGCCATGTGATTAGCAATTTGTGTTACCAAGCAATTGAACAGGTGTAATAACGTGGCCGGTGAGTGTATATGTATATATGTGTGTGTGTGTGTATATATATATATATATATATATATATATATATATATATATATATATATATATATATATATATATATATATATATATATATATATATATATATATACACACACACACGCACATATACACTCACCGGCCACGTTGTTACACCTGTTCAATTGCTTGGTAACACAAATTGCTAATCATATTAAATATATATATAGTTACTGTATATATATATATATATATATATACACATATACATACATACATACATACATACATACATACATACACACACACACACACACACACATACAAATAATGTGTAAGGATCAGAAAAATTATGAAGATTATAAAATATCTGAACAACTTCTATCTGCAAAATCATAATCAAAAACTTGTAATAAATAACAAAAAGACAAACAGTAAACGATACATATTTCCAAGAACTATTTTTTCCTTATATTTGACTTTTTTTTTATATCACTGACCCATTTATGATTTTAAAATAAACATTTTACAGTTGTCCAAAATGATCCTAAAACAAATCTTGTAATTAAGTTTACTTAAAAGAAAGCAAAACAATCACAATACTAAATGATATCCAGTACAATGATTATATTTTCATTGAAAAAAAAAAAAAAAAATAGTACAATATAATGAAAAGGTGCATGTTTTTGGTTTGGTGTCATTGAAGAGGTACATGAGCCCTGATGGGCCTCAAGACAAAAACAGTTGGGAATCACGGCTTTAAAGTATGATGTGAACAAACAGTGTGCAGTAATTGAGTCAAACAAAAGGGAGTTCTGGGAAGCATTAGATAGGTGTGCTGTTGGCATCAGAGGCAGAAAACAAGGAGATGTTAGAAAAGAAACAGCTGGATTTACAGCTGTAATGCTGACTAACCTCAACTGCGTCTCCGAGGACCCACAGCCCTCTTTACAGGCATTCACAGTACCACACTCTGGGGGAAGCAAAAATAGACAAAAGAGAAGAAAGGAAGGAAATAAATCATGAGTGCATGAGCTAACAAGTGAATAAAAGCAAGCAATAAATGAAGAAACAGCATCCAGCCATCGCGGCTTTATGCACACGAGGAAACAAACCGAAGATTAATGCGTCACCTGGAATTTACGCTGATGATTTATTTAAAAAACGTCTACTGCTGTCATAAACAATGAGGGGGGGAATGAAAGAAAAGAACAGTGTGCAAGTTCCAGCCACTTGGTTTGTGCTTTAGAAATGAATCCAAACATGAACTCCCTTTAGAGACTCTATTTGCCTCCCCCCTCCGCCACCTTAAAAACACACACACACACACACACACACCGATTTCTATCCCTCCTCCACACGCATTTAACTCCCATCCTGCTCCTTAAGCAGCTCTTCCTCCCAGCCAGCACTGTGGAAATAAAAACATCAGGACCTTGCCTCACAGCACCTGTTCAAAAACATTGACATTTTACATTCAGCATCGTCGCTCGGTGGAGCATCCGAGCACTCGTGAGCCTTTCAGAGAGAAAACAGAAAGCAGCTGGAAGGGCTGATTTATGAGGGCTGAAACACACTTACTGCTAATCCCAAACATTTCACACAGGAGAGACAGGGTTCCCTTTATCTGGGTGTGTGTATATAGTGCTAAGGTAATATTTAGCAAGCCCTTGACCAAAAGTGGGAGGAAAACAACATTCACCGGTTGCTTATGCTTTGGATTTGTTGCGTGTGTTTGAGCACATGGTCTGCTTTGATTTAATACAGTTAAAAAAAAATAAAGCTCTGTTTCCTCAACACACGCCTGTGACATGGCCGTTGGTCTGGTGAACCATCTCTGAGCCTCTGGGACATCTGTTCCACAGAATTAGAGCATTTAGCCCACTGCAATTACTACAGATAAAGGTTATTAACTCACAGGATTAGATCACTGTATTAAAACATCGGGCTCTTTCCTCCTAAACAGCTGCACGTTCATGTCTGTCCATATCCAATGTTTCTCTCTCTCTCAGTGCAGGAGGAACTAAACTTAACAGCATATGATGCTTAAAGAGATAGTACACCCAAAAATTAATATTCATTCTTTTTATTTTTTTTTTTATTTTTTTTTTTTTACTTACCCTCGTGTAAATATATCCAGACCTATAACTGACTGACTTTCTTCTCTGGAGCACAAAAGATATTATGAGAAATGTCTCAAAATGGCTGTGTTTTTTTTTTTTTTTTTGTCCATACAATAGAAGTCAATGGGGTCCAAAACTGTCTGGTTAAAGAATATTTGTTCTTTATTTCTCCTGTGGAACACAAAAGAAAATATTTTAAAGCCATAAAGGTTTTGAAGACATGAGGGCGAGTAAATGCAACAGAAATTTCATTTTTGGGTGCACTATGCCTTCATGCATTAACTGTGGCTATGTTCTAAACAGCATACTACTATCCTAGCAATGTTGTTATTATTGTCAACTGAAACTATTAAAAGTTGTATTTGTTAATTAAAATAAAGAAGAAAAATGAAATATTAATATTAGATGAAAAAAACTGTACTCTAAAAAAACCTGAAAACATGAATCTACCAAAAAAATCTGAAAAAAAAAACAACAATGAAATGTTGCCCTTGGCAGCTAACTAAAAAAATAAAAAAAAGTTTAAGCCAATTTACTACAATAGAAATAGAAATAAAGTTATATAGAAATATTAAAATAAAAAAACTATTAAAAATGACAAACGTACATAAAACTACTAAAAAAAAGGAAACTGAAAATTTTAAAGCTAATTTAAAGTATTAATAAATACTATAACAGTACATAATACTAAAATAACTCTGCATACCAAGTAGTATGTATGATGTGAAGTATGTGGTATGTATAATGTGCAATGTATGCAAAGAATATCCAGATTACTAAATTTGGCAAACCATACGCCATAATGCAGACTTGACGTTTTCATTCAATTCATCACACTTCCAAATGCGATGGATGAACTAGAAGTAATAGTCAAATGTTAAGATGTATTTACATAACATTTAATAAAAACTCAAAACAACAGTCATGTGACAAACATAGATGCGTCATGTGATGACAATGTAGCATACTACTCTTTAGGTTTCAAATTACTGAGTAATGCCTACTGTTGCACTTACTATTTGTAAAAACCAGTAGCATATACTAGTATATACTGCACTGTACTCAGTAAGCTAGTATTCCATTCTGCACACAGCTTCTGTCTTCCTCCAGCCATCACTTGATATTGATCCACAGCAACATGGCCGTCGAGCACAGCCATGCACACAGAAAGATGGAAAATAACCTGACTGTGAGAGGCTCACATAAAAAGGATGCTTCATCCTTGATTTGAGTGGGTCTTATTTTTATAATGAATATTTCATTACTGATTAGCTGGTTTGTTTCTGTTCAGCCACAGTCATTGATTTGTCATGGATAGAGCAGAAAAAAATTAATAATCTTGACTCGACGACAATATGAAACGGCATTTGCAATGCATTTACCCTCTGAGATGTGACATATTTGAATACAGAATATTCAGTGTAAAACCACTCACGTACAATGACGCACTGAATTAAATGAGACACATTATCCAAAAATGGTGTTACAATTGATTTACACAGAAATTCATTGGCTTGTGTTTCATCATGAGGCTCAATGAGACCAAGGAGATTTATTAAAGGAACAGTTCACCCTCACTTTTTCTTCCTTTGGCCACAAAAACATAAATTTTAAAGATTGTGCTGTCACTTATTTTCAATGTAATTACAATAAATGGAGACTAAGGCATTCCAACCGCAAAAAAGTACATGACAATTTCATAAATCATAAAGTCCGTATGAATTTTGCACTATAATTAAAGTCTTTCGAAGCCAGCTTTGTGTGAGAAAATAACTGAAGTTTATTTATAAACTGATAATGTTCAACTCTTTAACTTCAAATGAGTTTGTGAATTTGTTAATTGAAAACATCTGACTCAGAAGTATGATTTATTTCTGAATGAGACACTGCGTCATCGACACAGAGGTGCGATTGACGTCAAGAACTGGTCTATTTCTCACACAAAGCTATCATAGCACTTCAAAAGACATGAAATCTAGCGTACAAGTCATATGGACCTCTTTTATATGGTGCTTTAAATCACCAGTACAATTGCAGTCTTTAAAATTATTTTCAGATTAAAAGTTGAAAGACCATTTTAATTTCAAGTTACCGTCGGTGCCAAAAATAAATCTTAAAAAAAAAAAAAAAATCAAGTTATCTCTAAAAGACAAATCCAGGGTTCAGTATAAATGCCTGAAAACACCCTGATGAATTAAACCTCCGCTGCTCAGCTCAGCAAATCTGTGAATGACTACAAATGGCTGAAAACAACTGCCCTTTTTTTAAAGCAGCTTCAATCTCATTATGCAACTCATCTCTCTTTTTTTCTCTCTAAACTGTCTCTTTTACTTCCTCTTCAGAATCAGCTTTAGAAATTCTTCACCTCCCCACCTGCCGCAGCCCCAGCTTCTCTGGCTGATTTCAAACTCTACTGACAGCTCTCATGACTAAGGCTCTCATGTCAAACACCATTATATCAGCCATCCATTCATTCCCGTAACACTGCTTTAGTGACATTTTCAAGCACTTAGCAGTGCTGCAGTACTGTCTATGCTACCTCTTATTTCAACTCCGCAGCCGTCAGAAAACGTACATTATTCAAAAATGCAATCTAGATTGTACTTTTAAAAAAAGAGAAGGAAAGAAAAAAAGCTTAGCTTCTTTTTTCCAAGCTGGTGGCTGGGATTATAGGTTTAAATGCTCCTGCTTTAACTAGATCAGTGTGATTTAATGCTAATGCTCTTGGACAAAAGCTGCTAGCGGCTTTTTTAGACCACAGCCAGTGGTCTCCGTTTGCCCACAGGTCGCAAAGCATCTCGGGTGGATTGTCAGCTCAATAGAAAATGTAGACTTTCATTGCTTGAGGGGAAAAAAACAAACAAACATTCAAACCAAAAAAACACCACCACTCATATTCGAAAATGAGAATTTCCAATTCTGTACACTTCAGTCAACGTTGACCTGGGAGAATCTTAATGAAAGAAAACAGATTACCTGCTGATTAGCCTGTATTATGGGACAGCTCTAACCTTTGTGAAATGGACTGCCTGTTCTGTGCTTAGCCAAGCATGGCTCCTCGTCTTCCCCAGCGGAGAGAGAAAAGTCCCGCGACAAGCCTACTGCTCCCTATTAAGTAAGCGCTCTGAGCAGCGAGCCTTGCACATCCATCAGCGCACAATGACACACAGTCCTGCCATCCTCCAGCCTCCCTCTTCTTCTTTTTTTTGTCGTAGAAAGAGGTGTCGTGTTCACTCAGTTCTTCTGTCTTAGATGGTGACAGGAAATTATTCATAATTTTGAGTGCTGGTGGCTGCGAGGCTGAGATGATAATCCAACACTTGAAAACACAAATAAGCACTGATGACAGACAAAACTGAGCATGTCAATACTCAATGATACTTCAAAAACAAAACATATGCAAATAATAAAAGGTCTTTAAAAGGTTTGAGATGCTAGCTTCTCATAAAGCAAAAAACACTCTTTCCTCTCTCAGAACTGGTAAGAGACACATTAAAAAGCAGTAGCATCAAACTCAACACCATGATGTTGAGGTTAGTGGTTTACAGGGTGTTGCTATGTGATTTGTAAGGTATGTATTTTACAATGTATTAATTATATGAATAATTATATATTATGAAATGTAATTATTATTATTAAATATTTTTATTAATATATTATTATAATTTAATTATATGACAAAATTGCTGTATTTTAAAATATCTTAATTGTTATTCTATTAGTATTGACATGAATTGTAAATTAGTTTATAATTAATAATATTATTAATAATAATATAAGTAACAACACAGTTAAGAATCATACATTTTAAAATACATATATATAATAATATCAGAGTGTTTTTAGCATTTTGCTAGGGAGTTTAAAAATAGTCCATATAAATTACAGTATATTATTATTATTATTATTATTATTATTATTATTGTTGTTGTTGTTATTATTATTATTATTATTATTATTAATTTTACAATGTATTATATTAATTATTAATTTTACATTATAAAATATAATAATAATAATAATAATAATAATAATAATAATAAAATAATTATAATAATTATTATTACTATTACTATTATATTAATGATATTATTTTATCAAATGTATTTTTTATTATTGTATATGATAATTTAATTACAAAATTTTCTGTATTTTGAAATGTGTTTATTATGTTATGTTAGTCTATTATTAACATTATTAATTGCAAACTACAGTATATAATTACTAATATTATTATTATTAATAATAATAATAATAATAAACGATACATACAACAATAATAACAATTTTTATTATGTATTTTACAATGCATTAGTTATATTAATCATTGATTATACACTATAAAATATAATTAGATTATTATTATCATTATCATTACTACTATTGTATTACATGATTATAATGTAATTACAAAATGTGCTGTATATTATATTATGTTAGTCTATTATTAATAACAACATTTAGGGCTGCAACTAACAATTATTTTGATAATCGATTAGTTCGCCGAATACTTTTTCGATTAATCGATTAATTGGATTTAAAAAAAAAAAAGCTAAATTTTCATCTTTTTTATTTTATTGACAAAAACACTTCCACATTCTGCCCAATGTCCTTCAAACAAACGTGCCAAATGAATGCTATAAAAACATACAGTGCTTAATTTATTAGACCACCTGTCATAAAGAGAAAACACAAATATTTTAGGAATCTGTCAAAGAATTGTTTAAATCTAAAAATGTTATTGTCATTTATTGGGCAAATAAACTGAAACAACTACATTTTTATTCACATAAAAAATAGCCTTCTGCCTTTCATAACAGCATGCATTCTTGCTGGCATTGTTTAGCTACTTTTTGACTGTAATTGGGTATCTGAAAAAATCTTTCATAGATCTTTCATTCTTTCATAGATAACAGCAATAATTATATTATAGCATTAGAAATAGCCCACTGTCACTAAAGAGCTTACGCATATTGGAGGACTAACCAATACAGATAGCTAAAAAATTATTTTAGTAAACACCAATACTGTTAGTTTAGAGCAGCGGTGGCACAAAGCTTACATTATTTGTTATTAACCTTAAATATATTTGTTTTAATAAATTTGTTAAGCACTGTATATAGGCCTATAGTTTAAATCTCTTCATCAAAAATTAAGATAATAATAAAAATAATAAAGACGAATAAAAACAAACTCAGTGTTAACCAACTTTTTGATCACAGTCACGTTTACTGTAATTTCTTTATCCTGTAAAAGGTGGCTATGAAGCGTCTGATACTCATTCAGTAAAGATTTAAATTTAACGCAGACTGTCAGGACGGAACTTTAAGCAAAAATGGAAATGCTCGCGTGAACTTGTGACATTTACAGATAAGAATATGACTGTAAACTGAACGTTTTTGCGCTGAGGACGCACACGCATCTGTCAAAGCGCCTGACAGGGCAAGCCATTACGCTAAAGCATTAACTTAAAGCTTAAAATAAAGAATTCTCATGTTTTGTGCAGCTTGGATCACATACTTCTCCCGCAGCATCTCATTCTGTTTCCTCCACTATTTTTAGATGCATTTTGGCCATAGAAATGCGTTATTCAGTGCTGTAACGTTAATTTGACGCGACCGGCTGAAGTTGGACGTGCATTGTGGACAGACACGACTAATCGATAATGAGAATCGTTGTCGATGATTTTCATTATCGATAATAATCTATTTTATCGATTAGTTGTTGCAGCCCTAATAACATTATTAATTGTAAACTACAGTATATGATTTATAATAATAATAATAATAATAATAATACAGTTAATAATCATACATTTTAAAATACAGTTTACAATATACGTATTATAAAACAACAATGTTATAAAATTATCTATTATTAATTATTAATTATTATTATTATGATGAATCAAATAATTTCAGAAAACAAAAATGTGAATGCAAAGAGATTTTTTGAATTCTGTTTGCTTACTGATTCTTTTAAAAGCAAACTGTAAAAACAATGTATTATAATCAGTAGCGATCTCATAAGGTCAAGTACTGTGTAGAGATAAACTCTAGATCACATTTGAGGCATCACTCATCTTCACAGTACAATCTGTGTGGGATGTATTACTCTCCGAAGTGAAATACTTGGGGTTAGGGGTTTGTTTAAGTATGAGCAATAGTAAGTAATAGCAACTGTGATGCTTGCCTTAGCAAGCACCACTAATAAACAAATTTCATCTGCTATGAATGTGACCTTTTATTATGCTAAATGACACTTACATGAAGACCTTTATGACAAATATTTATGCCAAAATGTCATCAAATTCAAATCATTCTCTTTCTATTACAGACGCCGAGCAGAACAGAGTGCACTAATCGTGTACAGTCTTGTTCATTTAATTTAATACCACCACGACAGATGGCGGCCAATTTTCCATTTGACAATTACAAACTGGCTTTAAAAATAAACAGACAAAAGACGAGACAGACAAGAATTGTTCCAAGCCATTCAAACACCCTCCCACAGCCCACAGAGCCTGACCCTCTCCTACACCAGCAAATAAATTCAAATCATCGCTCGGCCCCATGCTTATTCAATCCAGGCTAATATCAGTGCTCTAGCACCCCGGCCCGATGGCTGACATTTAACATTCCTCAGCAGCAGAGACGGAGGGGGAAGAAATGAACCCGCTTATGCGCCTTGACACGGTGCCCTCTGCAGGAAAATAAAAACATGGCTTTCACTTACTGCCAGCCTGCGCGCTGAGCCTATACATCACCCTGGCTACAGAGGAGACTGATCCAAGGTCAGCTCCATTTCCTCACTGTGCTATTTTCCATCACAATCACCGCGCAAGGCCCAGAAGAGATGCGCTAACACAATCATCTGCACGGAGACAGTGCGGACCGCAAACCACTCCAGGCTCTTTTATACAAGCTATTGACTCAGCTACATGAACTAAAATAGGGTTAGCATGTAAACGAATGCTGCGCTAAACAGACTACAGGTCAACAGATCAAACTCCCGCAGCACGTATGAATTTGAGCTAAAATGCTACAGGACTGAGCAGAATTTTACCTAAAGTGACTTTATGAGGGACCATAGTCCGCTTGAATCTCACAAGCAAACACCATTAATGCTGAGCAGTCCGTGCGCTGATTGCTTGGCTGAGCAGTTGGTGCGTGTGTGGGTAAGGCTCTGGAGTCATCACAGTACTTCACGCTAGGTTAACACTCAAAGTGCCCTGGGAAATAACATTTAGGCTACATAGCGCTTACTTAACACAACGTTGGTTACTCATACCAAAGCCAGCGTTTCTTAATGCGGTTCAACGCTGTAAATGTCCAGAGCAAAAGCCAGATAAAGCAAAAGCTCTGATGATCATAATGCAGGTTGGTAATTTGCAACAAAATGAGATGGGAGGATGATGAAAAGAAATCATTATGCATGATGAAGAGTTTTAGGTTGGTTTTACATTTGTAAGATGTGATGTGAGATATGAAAAATATGAGGTACTCTTTGCAGGCTGTTTATTTGGAGACAAGCAGTAGTGCAGAATGCAAGACATACTAATGAGCTGGTAATAATTTTTATGTTACAGATGGTAGCTGATTACTATTAAGTCCAAATAAATTTAAAATAAAACACTAAAAATGAAAAAAAAAAAAAAAAACATTTTATATGCTAAAAGTGAGCTTAGGCATCACAATATTATAATGTACAGTATAAAAAATGTATATTCATTATGACATTTGCTAAAGACTATATTTACCAGTGTTATTAACTTGTTAGTGTTTGAATAAAATAAAAAAATAATCACTTTTGCAAATGTATTTTAGTGTAGTTCACTGTTGTACATGATCCACACTGCATAAAATAATAAAATAAAATAATAAATAAAATAAAATAAACAAATGATCACTTTTGCAAATTTATTTTAGTGCAGTTCACTGTTGTGCATCCATTCCACACTGCATAAAAAAAATAAAAATAAAAAATAGTGTTGCACCAGTGTTGACACTCTTCATCCTCTTGATAAAGGCACAATGGTTTAATATTATTGCCTGATCAGGAAGATCTTCAACAAAACATCCCCAAAATACTTCCTACCATTCAGTCGCCCCTTCTCTGCTGGTTCTTTCTTTTTTCCTTTCTCACTATCTGTCACTCTCTTTTCACTTTCCAGCTTTGGCCCTTGTACCTCCCTCCTCTTATTCTCTCTATAGCAGACAAGAGCCGTAGCCTTCCTCCCTCCCCCATCAGCCATCTCTTAGGGTGAAGCACAGTGACAGATGGAGAACATACTGCAGCTGGCTAATTAAAAAAATCAGAAACTTCAATTAAATATCCAAAACACTGGACCTGTCACCTCTGTGGAATTCTTTCTGAACACAGGCTCCAACATGCTTTGTGTACCATACGCCTATTCAGCATAATCCAGCATGAAGATGAGAGCTTCAGAGAGAGAGATTATTAATGAAATGGCTCTAAATGCAGAGAGGAATTCCTCACTGTGACCTCAACCCTCTGGCTTTTTCCTCTAAAGAGCATTCCTTCATAAATTACCCACTTAAAACACACGCAATCTTTGTACAGTATGTCTCCACCTATTATACTGATCATCCAAACCACAGTGCTGAGAAAATACACAGTTAAGGCCCTGTTGTTGTTTTCTGAGTTAATAATATTGCAATGCACCAAATAAGAAGGTTCCCTCTATCAGTGTTTACTGTAAAGATTCAGGTCTAGCAGCATAGATTCAGCAGTGAGGGAGAACTGAAACTGAAAAAAACTGAAAAGCAGTGATTCTTCAGAGCCACGAAAAGAAATCATATTTTACTTGTGAAAGTGAGCTCATAGTCTATACTGAATGGGATGTAATAAAAAGGCTGCGTACCTCAAAATATAGCAAGAAGCATCACTCTACTGAGTTGTTCAAAAGCTGCAAGTGAATCAAAAATATACAACGCAACTAGTGTAGCCCTATTCACAAACAAATGACTCTTATGAGCCAGTTATGTTTAGCGAATCAATACATTTATAGCAACCACTGTACAACAAATTATTCATATGAGGCAGCTCTTTTAATGTATAGTTCAAAAAGACAAGTTACTGATTTGAATCGCTTTAAAATCAATTCCCGAAACAAGTGACTCTTAACAGCTGGTTATTTGAAGTGAAGTGACTAGTGTAATTCTACTGACAAACAAATCACTCTTAAAGACCACGTACACACTGCAGCTAAATTCGGTTGTCAGTTCACCTTTTACTCCTTAATCGCGTTCTGTACACACATAATTCACTAAAATACTGGAGTGACAACCGCATTTGACAACCGCATTAACTGCCGAAAGATACAGGTAGTGACAACTGCATTTACAGAAATTCTACACAGTGTGTACGGAACTGAACAACTAGTTTGTTAATGACATATTTGAATGTGCATCAGTGTCTTCGTCTGTATGTGAGATGCAAGAAAATAACAGTGAAAGAAGTCTTAACTTAGCACACGGGGCTAGCTGCGCTCATGAGCTCTGCGGTAAAATGTCAGTGTTGCCAGATCTTCATTGAAAAAAAAACCTAAAACTAAAACACCCAAATGCTTTATGTTTTATAACACCAAAAAAAATCATCTCTGATATCCACAACAGACCACTTTATTAACTTCATAAAGAGCCTATCTTTATGAGATAAGACCAAACAACATGCCTAAAAGCGCTTGTAAATATGCGGACATGGCAACGCTGCAAGACAGTGCTCTCTAAAGCAGCCTCCCCAGCATGAACACAACGCAGCACGTCTATCAGCAGTAGTTTAGTTAAAATTGACGGACAAAAAGAGTCTTTAGACAAAAAAAAAAAAAGGGCACATAAATGGCTAAACTTCCCGCAAGACGACAAAATGTTGCTATGGTTACAAATGCGAGAGTGACGGCTGTTCCGTACACACATGGAAGGATAATTTATGGGACTCACTCCCGCATTTAAATGCGGTTGTCACTCCTGAAACTTGTAGTGTGTACGTGGCCAAAGATGGGTTAAACATACATTGCAATCAGTTCTTGCTACTGAATCAAAAACAGAGAGACCAACCAGTACAGACCAATTCAATTCCCGAAACAAATGACTCTTAAGAACTGGTTCTTTTAAGTGAATCAAAAACATATAATGTGACTAGTGTAGCCTGACTGACAAACAAATGACTCTTAAAGATGGCTCTTTTTACAGAAACAAGAATATACAGCGCAACCAGTATAGCCCAATTCCAGAAACAAATGACTCCTATGAGGCTTTTTGGTGATGGCTCAAAAGGACAAGCTACCATTTTAGTCAACCAAAAACACTGTCCAATGTAAATAACAGGGGAGATTTTTTTTTTTTTTAACCAAAATTACCCAAAATTAACTGAATGGAAAATCAAGCTTGCGAATCAAAATGAAGCTGAATCGGGATTTTGCCTTAATTGCCAACTTTTATAGAAAAAAAAAAAAACACTTCTGGTCCCTTTGTCTTTGTTCATGTGTAAACACCCCTGAAGTAATAACAGTGACTGCAATTTAATGACAGCTTTTAATAATCAGGAAGAAATAATTCACTGCTTAATTATTAGCTTATCGAAGTGCTTGACAAAACATCCTAGTCTGCACATACAGGGAGCGATACGACAGAATAAAATATGTTGTGTGTATTTACCCTTTCCTTGCGGGGTTAACCATATGAGCACATCAATCCCATGAACCCCCGTGCTCTCTCATCAGCACCTCGATATCCCTTCAACTGACACCTAATCTGCCACTCTCCGGTGCGATGCTGGGATAGTTGCGGCCCCGAGGCCGATACCCGTGGGACCCACTTGATTAAACACAGCAGTTGGGGTTGTGACAGAGAATATAGCACCTGTCACGACACCTACCATCATCACTCATTTAGCTGCTAAATATAAAACTTGCACAACACTAGCGATTACGGCAAATGTAATTAGCATCCAAAGTAACAATATTTCTACATTCTACGTGATTTAGATCAATATTGACACCACAGCGAAGAGAGCATCAATAATTTCAGAGCTCTTTTTTTCCAGGTACAATCCAGACAGCTGGAGACAAACATGGAGAACGCATCACCCCATGGACCAATGAGATCTCTGCCCCTTCCTGCCCTGGACTCCACTGTCTGTTTTCCACCTAAACAATGGGTGTCAAAACCTTCTGTCCGCTGTCTTCCTCCATCGCCTCCCTCTCTTTCTCATTTCAGATGTTTGCTGTCTTTCTCTGTGATAACTGCACTAGCACATCTATTTCAGCGCGGCTCCAGGGCTGGCTTTCCAGACAGGCTCAGGTAAAGATGATCAAGAGAACATAAAAGGAGCGGAATGAGCCGGCTGGTATAACGCCCAACTTAATCATTTCCTTTCCGGACCCCTCTGTGGCCTTCAGGAGCTTTATTTCTGTCAGGATTCAGCACACAAGAGCCTGTGTCAGGGGAGTTTACCCTCAATTAAGCCCAGGTAAAGTAATGCTTGTTCTGGGGGTGGTTGTGAATACATTACACCCTCCCGTCACCCTTTTGGCAAAGTGGTCCACCGCATACTGGATGTAAAGGTTTTTTTTCTCTCCTTTTCAAAACTGCAGGTGTAAAATTACACTTCTACCAACTGCTGTGCTTAAAAATGGCGGAGAGTGATTTTTCTCCATTAAGCTTGAGGGCTAAGCCAAATGCATCACCTGAATTCTCCAACAACCTGCTGAAATTACAGGTTCATCTGTGGTGCTATTTCAGAACACTTATTAGTTTGTCTCAATGGACAAATAAAGTATTTCAAGTGTTTAACCTTTCTTCCCCTCCCTCCCTCACTGCAGTTGTTTTCTTTGGTTAAAACCTGGCTCGCGCTAGCTAGAGATGTGCGAAACTGTGTGCAAAGCCCTTTATAATTAGCAGAGGAGCACAAAATATTACAATTATATCCTAGATGATAAACCAATAATTATTTTTCATATTTTGGCTGATAGCGATACACGGCTGATACTAGAATTATTGACTACTTAGACAAAATAATGTAAAAATAAAACAGTAATAGCTAAAACCATTCACTACATCTTATCATGCACAGTATGAAAAATGAATATTCATTTTGAGATTTGCTAAGGATTTCATTTAATAGCGTTATTAGTGTTTATAAAAACGGCAAAAAGAAATGTAAAACTGGAAATGATCATGTGAAATTAAATATGAAATTGTTTTATGGTTGAATGATTAAATGAAATAAAACTGAAACTGTGCAGAAGGTTGTGATTTAAATAAATGTTTCAGTAGCCAGTGATGCAACTAACAGTAAAATTACAGCATAATTTTTTTCTTTTAATAAGTTGTACAGTAAAATATTACACAAAACATTACAATTTCTTATTTTAAGATTTTTATTTAGTGATGTTAATATTAAAATATTATGATAATATTGACAAATATAATAATATAAAAAATACAATAATATTATTTTTGTTAAATTAATATATAATTACAAAATGTTGAGCCAAATTGTGTAGCCCTACAAACAAGCAGAGGCAAGTAGAGAAATAACTCAATTTATATTAAAAAAAAGATGAAATTATGCTATCTATCTATCTATCTATCTATCTATCTATCTCTCTCGATTCATGGTATAATTCATTTGTTGTGCATCCCTAATCTGTTTTGTAGTTCACTCAAATTATGGGAAATCTAGTCAAACATCGCAACCCACTGACACTAGATTATCATGAAAGCAACAAATCATCACATGTAGCTTCTGCTAGCACACCAACAAGAACCCAACTGTTTGGATAAATATATTCAAGATGATACATGGATAATTAAATGATCCAAGTGTGATGAGTCCTTCACTGTGATGACGGGTCATGTTCAGAATTTTGACTACATTGAACTGCGGGAAGTTATTACATACACATACTCGCACTTCATATGAGTCACCCACTTCTGTGTTGATAAGAATTCAGGAGAGATGGAGATGTCCTGCCCCCTGCTCAAACTCTTGCCGCTCTCTACTCCCTAGCAGTGCACAGTATGACAGACGAGTAAACACAGATGCTGAGCAGCAAACTAGAGGAGACCGTTTCATCAGCGATGACAGGCCTGCCTGCTGCAGGAATCAAACAAACAACACAGGCAACTACTTGGCTGTAATAAACTGACAGGGAGAAGAATGAAGAGGAAATAGTGCAATGAACATACTGAAGGGAGTCAATGCCTTCAGATATTAAGATATTATGCTGCTTATGCAAGGAATAAGTATAAAAAAAAAAATTAAAAAAAACACAGGAACATCATTTTGACAATGGACGACAAATTGCTTCTCTACCATTTACGAGTTATAGTACAGCACTTCCAGATTCAAAAACAAGCGAAGAAGATGAACTGTGTAATCCAGAAGAAGTTGTTAATGCACATGATCACCAACCTTCCAGCAGCATATAAAATCAAAACAGTGTAACATTACCTAGTAAAATGTGACCACTCATGAAGAGATACAAGACCATGCAAGTTTTGGCGGTGTTGATGGACTGGGACTCCAGTATTTCATGTTTTGAGCATCATTATGAATCAAATCTTGAGGTAGTCTTTTTGTTCAAAATGTTTAGATCAAACTTACCAACATTTATGTGTTGATAAAAAAAGAATGAATGAAGCTAAAACATTTTTATAAAGACAGGCTCTTTTATATTCACTATAGGCCGATTCACTGTTTACATATTCATACAACAAAATGATCAAAATGCTGGAGGTGGCTGGCAACTTAAAACTAATACTTTGCCAGCAAATAATTTTCAGTTCCATTAACGGCTCTCAAAAGTGCATTCGTTAACACAGAACTACAATAGCATCTTTAACGCCTGATTCACTACTAAATATAAAACATGATAAATGCAGCCCGATTTCTGAACAAATGACTCTGAGTCAGGTTCTTTTTAGTGAATCAAAAACACTTGTGAATCAGTCAGAGTGGTTACTGAAATAATCTGACTCACTTACTGAATCACAAGTCATTACTTTTGTAATGTATGACTCAATAAGAATCGAGAATTGTTACTATATCTTTTATGCCTTTAAGGATCAAAGTAGAGTTACTGACTGTCGCAAATTTTTTTTAATATATAAAAATATTTAATTTTACCATTCATCATATTTTTATAATAATATAATATAACTTTTAAATTTAATAAGGAAAACATTTTCCTAATGAAGTGAATTAATTTAATAATGAATGAATATTGAATTTATGTTGCTTTATGCTGCAAGAACTGTGTTAAATTTAATCCTGATTTGTCAAAATTTGAAATTCTCTCATATTTTTTTCTTCCTCAAAAACACTAAAAAAAAAAAAAAAAAAAAAAAAAAATTGTTAATGGAATTAGAGCCAGAATTGCTAAATTCAGCACAATCCTCATGTTCACTTAGGAAACAGAATCACTGCACCTATTACTTACACAGATACTGTGGTTTGTCCCGCCCAGGATGCCATGTCACCGGGGCGCCTGTAGACACCTCGCCACATCCTGTCCAATAGAGTCACAGCCAATTAATTACCTTCCCCTCTTAATATCTCTGATTAAGATAAAGAGATAAATAAATGCATCAATCTCTGAGCCTCAAGAGGATCCTCGGCTGAACGGCGTCTTGACAGCTGAAAGGCCTCACCACCCCCCAGTGCTACAGATGTGACACTGTGTGTAAAGGAAGGGGGCAGGGCGCTTGCTCAGAAAAGAAGGCAGCTTTTTGTTCAGAGCCCACACAGCTGTCACTAGCAGAGTCCGGTTCAGTCACATTCAGTCGTGTATGCGAGCATCTCACCACTCACTCTGAACAAACACACACACACAAATGTAATTCAAACGCAGAGGTTAGACAGGACGACCACTGCCCCTCAGGGATGCGCTGCATTCATGACCACATGACGTGGGCAGCCACACTGGGGGGGAAAAAAAAAAAAAAAAAAAAAAATATAAAAAAAAAGGCGGAAGGGGTCACTGCACCTGGTCAAACTCTGTTTTTTTCCACTGCTCCGTTTGGCAAAAAAACACATCAGAATCAATTACGTCCGTTCACCTCTAAAGCCAGCTAATCCACTTGTGTGTCATAAGCTTCCATGTAAATCCAGTTTTATACTGCGTAGCCCGTGCCCCCATTAATCACTGCTGGCACGGTCAGAAACGGGCCGCTCTGAAGGGACAGCCCGCGAAATATCAGAGTGGAAGAGGTCGCAGTTAAGGCTGCTGACACTATTGTGGAAAAGGCAAAAACAAAAGCAAATGGCAAAAAGCCTTCTATTAGCATTGCAACAACAGCTTATGAACTCGAGATCACACAGGATAATTACTATACGCAGTAATTTGGTTGAGTGGGAAGCGTGTTTGTTGCATACTTCATTTTTTGCCATGTAAAACAAGCCAAAATGCATTTATTATACTTGCAAGTAATTGTTTAAATGCTAAGCTACAGAAAATTGTTTGAAATGAGGGGTCGTGTTAAATGTCTGGCCTGACGCCATTCATAAAAAAAAACCTTATGCATTCTCCCACATTTAGATTCCAAAAACTTTCAAGATTTAAACTTTTGAGGGCTCAAAAGAATTTAAATTCTCCTATTAAAACATTAACTAAAATCATGTTACCACACATCTTGTGGCTATAATACTGAGCATTTTTGGATTGGATTTATAGATTGGCCCTGGTGTACATTTTTACTCTTTTTAAAGGAGAGTCTAAATTAATTTTTCAATCATCAGTTGAGCTTAAATTATACTTCTAATATTCTTTTTTATTTTTTTTTTCAGAAATGTTTTTTGTTCATACAATAGAAGTCAATGATAACCAAATCCTTTAAAATATCTTCTTTTGTGCTCCACAGGTTTGGAACAACACGAGGGTAAGTAAATTTTTTCTTTGCTGAACCATCCCTTCAAACACGATTAATAGTGTTAGGTGCACAAAAAATAATTTGACACAGAATGCACGTCTGTTTTACATGTAAACCAATTACTCACAATAACATCACATCATACCACTGCTCCTGAATCAGCGCGGCGCGATTGGAAAGTTAAACAGCACAAGTCAGTGGTAGACACAGACATGCATTAATAAATGATAAAATAGCTGCTCTAATCCCCTTGTGCAGAGCCAAGTACTTTTTCCTCATCAGCGAGTGTGATATTTACACAGAAACTGGAGCGTACTCCTGAGACGAGACAGGAGAGAGATGTACATTCGCTATTTGCTCAGGTTTTAGTAGTCTGCTCCCTTATAAAGAGGTGAAACTGCTTATTTGTTACCGTCGCAGCTTGCCGTGAGCGTCAGCTTATCATTTTCTTTCACACTAGCTTTTCTCTTCCCCTTCCTCCCTCCTCATTCTCTCTCTCAGTGACAGATGTAGACACCACCACTGACCTAAATCACTCTTTTCCAGCACATTAACCCCGGTGCCTGTCCAAACACCTCGCAGAAACAACACCTCCACACGAGAGGCACGTCGCTGCTGTCGCCACCATTTTAAACAGAGCCCCGTCTCTCACCTGCGCTAATTGTTAAAATGTCCTCTCATTACACGTGGGTGGCTGATGATGGAGCCTGCCAACACTGCTACCGAACGCAAAATTAAGCCGTGATAGACCGAATTAATTGATTAAATGAGAAGAAGCTAGAGAGGGAAAAAAACAGTGTCAATCAAACCCCAGAGAGAAACAGCAGCAGGGAGTGGGACGGGTGAAACGGCAAAGATACAATCCAGCTCGGGCGCTTCTCAGCCCGGATCAATACGATTTGAATTTTTTAAAGCTCTGTTTATGAAATGCAATAATCTCTCATTAAAAATGCAGGCGGCACGTGTGAGCCCGGCTGACGTAAATGATTCATGGTTTGATATAATGGGCTTCTCTAGGTGAGGTGGACAATGTGATAAAAAATAAAGCGTCTCACGGATGAAAGCGGCTCGGTGCAAACGCAGGGACACACAGGTGCAACATTTGCCTCACTTAATGGAACAAAACATCACATATTTCTTTCATCTTCCCATTTTTTTTATTAAACACCAGGACACCCCAGATCTCTCAGTGTGAAACACTAACCGCACAGACTACCCAAGCTCATCTAATGCCAGATGATTTACTATCTCTCCTTCAGACAGCATTTTTTCCCCTGATTTCCTCCATCCTCTCGTTCGGCCCCTCCCTCGCTCCTTCATTCTCTCCGCAGCGCAGCTCCCTGTGAGAAAATGAAGAGATTAAGGCTGTAGCATGTGCCTGACTTTGATTTAGGGGAAACTGGCTAATCATAACATAGACAGTTTAGTGCAATCTTGCATAATGAAACGCTCCGCACTAACCACCTAATGCATACTAATTTGAAACAATCCACTCCTGGGACTGGCAAAGCATGAGGGGACCGGCCTGAGAGAAGTGAGACGCTCATCAACACTAACAGCCAGGGACGTCGACGACACACACACACACACAAACAAACAGCTTTTTTTGGCCTCGGACTACAGGCACGTATACGGATTCGCTGCAGAGGGGCGTGTGAATGCTCGGAGGCAGACTTGAATGGAAAGGTCAAGCATCATTATCAAACAACTAAATAAACAGCACTGCAGCTGTTGGGTTGGGTCACGGCTGCCGCTGCTGTTACTGTGCTTCCGTCCACTGAAATCCTTTATCTTTATCCTTCTCTCTGGCTCAGACATCACATTAGGACTGTCATATCCTGTATTGATCCTTATCCAGACAAGGCTTTATTGCTCCTCTTCTACCCAGTCGCAAGGATAAAGCTATGCTGGCATTCTTCGGTTCAGAGTGCATTAATATTAACTGCGGCCACATCCACTGTGCAAGCTCAGAGGGAATCTGGAATTAACACAGCAGCGAGCGGGAGGTTAGGTTGTGCATCCGTTATAAGGGTCAATGACATGATGTTCATGAAGTCAAGATGTAGAAACAAACAGGAAATGATATCATAGAGAGAAGCCCTTCAGACACTCATGACTCATGTCAAGGGCTTTTAAAATATCAGATTATTTGACCTTTTTATGACAAGGCAAGGTTAGTTCAGGTTCTTTTAGGGCTTACCATTTATGAATTATTAATTCATGATATTTTAATGAATGAATGTATTTTATATATAAAATTTAAAATAACCTTTTTATTTTAACCTTTTTATATTTTAAGATGAATTTTCAGAAAACATTCTAAAATGCTGGTTTGGTGCAAACAAGAAACATGTCTTATTATTATTAGTATAAAATGTTGAAAATGCCTGTGCTGGTTAATATTTTTGTGGAAACCATTCAAAGGAACATTTTCTTTTAAACAGAACTCTTTTGTAACATTGTAAATGTCTAGACTGTCGCTTTTGTTTAATTTAATGCGTCCTTGCTGAATACAAGAATTCATTTATTTTTTTATTTTTTCTCAAAACCAAAGTGAATGCTAGAAGTACATTTCCAAAAAAAAAAAAAAAAAAAAAAAAAAAAAAAAACTTGGCACGTTTTTAACAAGATTTTGCAAAGATTTTTCCTTTTTTTATGGTGGACACTCTTATTTGTCATTGACCCATAAACTAAGTGTTGGGAATTGACTATACCTAATCTTTAAGTTAATTACCTTCAGTCAAGGCCAACAGCCTCAGCGTCCAGCGTCCTCAGGAAACTACTGTGCGTGTGAGATTGAGTGCAAAGAAAGGCCACAGCACCAATAAAACTGTGCTCTTAAAAACCATCAGAGGAATTAATAGCTTGGCCTTATTTCCACTCTCAGCTTTCATCCTTACCGAACATATTCAATATTCTCTCACCACAATGTTTTAAACAGTGAAAGTGTTTCCTTTTTCCGACGTGGCCTAATCATTTCTCAAGGAGAGGTGTAGCATCTCAGAAACACATTACGAGTTTAGCGCTGACACCGGTGCCAATCAACACCTTTTAGTCGCCGTATTCACGTCCGTCAGGAGAGCTGGGCAGCAGAGGGTATGTGCACTTGACAGCTATATTGCTCTCCTTGCCCTCTCTTCTTCCTCTCACTCCATTCTCTCTTTTTATCAGTGGCTGAGAGAGAACTGACAGCATATTTAACATTGCAGTTTTGCAGCGCATTTGTGCTCCTCTGGCCGATTTCCCCCCAGACTCATCAATGCCGCATTACCAAGTCAAATCAGGTGGTGCTGCAGAGCTCGCCTCACACCAACACAAAACAGCCAGCACCGCGAGCATCACCATCACAGCCTAGGAGAGAATATAAAACACCCTGCTCTCACGGCTCGCCCCCTCCGTCGCTCTCATTTCTCTGCAGCCTGAGATTATAATCTCACAGGCCAACTGTTACCCTGTTATTGTTTCTCATTTCAGGAGTCCGATACAATTAAAGGCATGCCTGTCCTTTCCAACCTTTTCTCTCTTTTCGCTGACACTATATTTGGAGTCTTCTCATTTACTTACTGAATACTATGTGGTATATACAATAAACCGGCTACTACTTCCTAAAAATAATAAGAAACTGAAGGCATTTTGTCCATTGTACGCATTTCAAACAGAAGCTACATTGTTGTCACATGGCTTCATCACTCTGTCTGTTTAATTTATCAAGTGGCGTCCTTCATATTGGAATTAAAAATGGTTATTTTTAGGGATGCAATTTAGCAGAGTGATTTAGTGATTAATTGTAAATGGCCCCTAAATCTAACATTGCCAAATTGGCAAAAAGGCTGTTTAATGATATGAACATAAAAAACATATCAATTCCACAACAAGAATATAAGCTAAAGGCTATAAGTTAAGTATAAACGCTGTAATTATTTATTTGAATTAATTATTTTTTAATTATTAATTATGTATTATCATTATTTATATATTAATTATTTCATATATATATATATATATATATATATATATATATATATATATATATATATATATATATATATATATATATATATATATATATATATATATATAGATAGATATGCATACTCTGCACCAATATAGTACCATATAGTATACATAATAAGAGGAGTATGGCAGTATGCTTTTCAAAACATTTCCATTTCTATCCTCCTCTCCATTTCTCGCTCATGACCATCCTTCTATCGGAGGAAAGGTCACACTCACTGCCCCCTTTCATCATTCTTATCACCACGTTGCCATTTACAAGGCAGACAAGCTCTCCTCTGGCACAAGCTCAAGAAGGCAGGTTAGAAGGGACAATGAAAGAAAACTGCCATTTATTTCCCCCTGTTTTTTTCTTGTTGTTTCCACGGCTGCAGAGGCAAGACAAAATGCTCTTGGGAGGAGGATGAGAGAAAGAGAGAGATTGTATGTGCGAGTGAGAGGAAGCATTGTGTATTGTTTACTCTGTAATTCACAGCGCATGGCGTTGATTAGCAGAGCAGACTGCGACACTGAGCCTTGGTGAGGCACTGAAGAAATAATGCTGTTCCACAACTATCTCTCTCCCTCTCTTTCTCTTTTACTCTAGGGCACACTGTGGAGTGACTGATGGCTGTAATGTGAAAAAAAGCTGCCTGGGTGAGGAGTGAAATTTAAACTGCTGCTGTCAGGAGCATTATTTGGCTTTTATTACAACGTGCTGCTCTGGTTGCCTGAGACAAGCCCGTCTCTACGTGAGGCAAACGAGGCAACGGCGCCTCACCTTCCTTTTATTAATTCATGTTTGCAATGAGCTCGTACATGATAATTACTGACAGAAAGCCCGCTTTATGTACTGACAGTCGACCCAGAGGTGAGAGATGAGAGCACGGACAAACCCTTTAAACGGATGGACATTTAATAATATCAGTGCCCAGCTTAGAACCAACATATAATGCTATAACATAGAAGTGTCCACTGTATTAATCTGTTTACAAATGCATGAAAATGCAATTCATGCATTGTGATACAACTGTAATGATATAATACAAGAAAAATGGGGAAATATATCACAGAGAGGACTACATAACAGGGTGACAAGGTCATTAAGTCTCTTAAAATGCCAGATAATTTGACCTTTTATGTTGAAAAAAAAAAAGTAAAAAAATAAATAAATAAAATGAAATATTATTTATATATATATATATATATATATATATATATATATATATATATATATATATATATATATATATATATATATATATATATATATATATATATTTTTTTTTTTTTTTTTTTTTTTTAACTTGAACAAACATTGCCTTGTCAATAAAAGCTCAAATTTTCAGGCATTTTTAAGCAACTAATTTGTTTTTGAAAGAAGTCGCCTATGCTCACCAAGACTGCATTTATTTGAACAAAAATACAGTAAAACAGTAATATTGTGAAATATTATTATAATTTAAAATAACTGTTTAATATTTTAAAGGGATAGTTCACCCAAAAATGAAAATTCTGTCATTAATTACTCACCCTCATGTCGTTCTAAACCCATAGACAGCTATCCCTTTAATATATTTTAAAACCTAATTTATTCCTGTAATGGCAAAGCTGATATTTTCAGCAGCATTTGTTTTTATATAAAATTTCTAAAAGTAAATAAATAAAACCCTTTTCTTTATCGTGGACACTCTTGTCACTGACCTGCCTACATGGGTGTTAAACACATTTGACTTAGATATATAACACACACAAAAAAAGCCAAAACGAGCATAAAGCTCAACGGCAGATTAGCAATCCTATAAAGCATTTCCAAGAGGATTTCTTTTTTTAAGCAATAAACTGATTGTACAAGAGAATACAGAGGCCTCCTGCTGCTCGGTGTAGATGAATGAGACTGAGAGATATTTAATTCCCCACTAATTAGCATTCTGCTCAGAGGAGCATGTGGTCTCTCTGTGGGTTACACCCAGGTCAGGTGACAGTGGGCGACTCGGCAGCAGCCGCTGGGTTGGCAGTAGCGAACGCTCTCAGGGGAAAGTAAGTGGCAGAGCCCCTCTTCTGCTCTCCAGTCTGTCTGTCCCCTAGAGCTACTTCAGTCTTTCACAAAACAAAGAGCAATGCTGGTAGCGGGGAGGTGCTGGGCTCATCTCCTCCTCCACAGGCAGATAAAAACAGGATTACAGGTAAATACCAGGAGAAGAGGCAGCCTGGAAACACACGGTCTAAAGCCCTTCTCCAAAAGCCAGGAACAACAGCACCTCGGAAATAAATGCCACTCAGTGGCGAAGCGCAAACGTACGACCCCTGTGTAATTTGCTTTAGAAGTGAGAAATGATTGCCTGTGACTAGACAATAATTAATCTCGCCACTGAGAAGGGAAAAAAAGGTTACGGAGCTGCTTCAATTACGAGACGATTCCGCCTCTGCTAACAGACGAGGCTGGATTCAAAGAACACTTGCGATGACAAAAAGGAGAGACAACTCCAGTGTCATCAGAAATAGGCAGCGATGTGGGAAATCAATGGCGAGATCAATCGCGCGCCTGCCTCCCTCTCTAGAACAGCGGGGGAACAGAGCACTTTACATAAGCACTGATAACCATCAGGGAGGCAGGCTTCAGCTCACTGATTTACTGCGATGGACCCCCGAGACACCTTCAGGTGGCAGAGCGGCTCTCTTTCGCTATCACTGTAACCTTCTCAAGCACATCTTCAAAGACACACAGTCAGGGGGAAAAAGCATCATATATACTCTGTTTAAGCTGTTAGGTTTGAGAAGTTGTGCTACGTGATTAATAAAGTCAACAAAAGTGTTGTTAGGCACAGAGTTTACTAGGTTTGTACACCACCTAGTCGACTAGTAAAAACACTATTCTGGTTTCACCTTAAGAGGATAGTTCACCCAAAAATGAAATTCTGTTCACCTTCAAGTTGTTCCAAACCTTATTTGTTATATTTGTTCCAAATATTCTGAACAAATTTTTTTTTAAATGAAACCTAAGAGATTCCTGTCCATTCACCCAAAACTTTGATGCTTCAGAAAGTTCATAAAGACATCATAAAACAAATGGGTAATGGACTTACAATGGACTTTTCAAATTGTTTATGTCCAAGAGGAGTATCATGTACAAGTTGTGACATCATAATCATATATTATATATATGAAGAGTTCAGATGTAAAAGCCTCTAAGTGCCATTTGAAATTTTCTTCTCAAATTTTCTCAGGTTCCTATGTGTAGGTTCAGTAATTTCACTTTAATGGCAATGAATAGGTTCTTTTCATTACCATTAAAGTGAAATAATGCAATTTTTGGGGTAAAAACAGATTGGGGTCACATTCAGCTGCAGTATAAATGATGGCATAGTTCTAGAATAAGGATCTTCAACAGGGAAATAATGAAATGGTTTTCTAATGAGTTAAGAAATACAATATTAAAGCTGCAGTTCGTAAATTGTGTGTGTTAAAAATTTACAAAATTTATTTAATATGCAGTACACCAAGAATCCATTTTCCAAACCGTGTTTTTGGCTTGTCCTGAATCACTACAGTACACCTATAATAAGTGTTTATATTCGGACTATTTAGACTGGTTCGGGTAGGTACCTGCATGATTCGTCATAGACATAAACGGAGAGAAGTAGCTCCGGCTACAATGTTCTTCCGCAACACGCACGCAGTTCTGTTTATTAACCGCTAGAGCGCCAAAAGTTACAGACTGCAGCTTTAAGTTAACATCCAAAGCTACAGTTCAGCTAAATATTTCACTGTCAATATAAATTAAAATGTGAAGTATATATACATATAAATTATTTTTGAATGGTTTTGCAATTGCAAAAATATGTAATAACCTGATACTATGGTAATACTATACACGTTTTTGTAGACGAGGCTGATGATGCAACCCTCCTTTTTATACAATATGTAACAATATATTCAATCTCTCCATCAAGGGAACCTTGGCCTAAAAAAGTTGAAGACCTCTGTGCTAAATAATAGGTCTTGACATTGAGTAAAGCAACAGAATAATATTATTCTTCTGATTCTGTGCAGTTACACAGTAGCTAGATGGAAAGTGTCGAGCTTCAGTGGTTACAATATTACGTATGGCTGGACTGCTGACCAATGAGCATCCAGGGCCGAGATCACTTATTTAAATATGCATAAGAATAGTGGTAATCAGAGATGGGAAACAATTAGAAGGTCGATGGGTAGAGAATGTGCAGTAGCAGTATGTGCTGGGTTTGTGTCTTCATTAGAGAACAAGAAGAAATAGCTGAAAACACGCCGGGTGCTTTTGGTCGATCGGTTAATTAGGATTTTTGCTGCTTCGTTTTGTGTGAGAGAGGCGGGAAGTAGAAGGTTGATTGCCTTTTATTATCAGTCTAGCAGCTTTAGTGCTCACTCCTTCTTTATTGCAGATCATATAGATGTGAAGCGTCTCTGCAAAAACATCAATTCCAATAATTACAAGAAAGTGCAAGCGAGAGCACGAGCCATCGCTCATCTGCGCTCACCCGCAGCCGTTTGTACGGTGACGTTCCCCTTGATGACAGCATGTGACAGGAGTGTTTAAAAAGCCCACAGGAACACGCACGTCGTTCTTCAAATTGGAGGATGAATGGAGGAGGAGAGCTCCTCTCCAAGTAAAGAGGAATACTGTAATAACTGCAATAGGCAAAAGGGAGGTGCGTAAACACAGTAAGAGGGCCCTTAAGAGTTTGTTGTGAAAAATAAAGCTAAAAATGCACACTGTCAACGTAATGTGTGAACGTAACACCTCTGAGCAAAGTGTGCATCTGTCTGAACGGAGAATTACTCGCTTAACAGTTCGATTTGGCAGAAGCTCAAATTACATGCCCTAGAAATCAAAGCAGACAAAATACTTGGCTTAATAGCTTTGCTTCACCTTGCCACATTTGCAAGGAAAAGAAACATCCATGTAAAGCCAAAAATGCTGAAAAAACAACAATGAAATCGTAAGCCAATCAAGGTGTTCATGCAATAATAATCCACAGCTTAACAGAAGGAAAACTGATATGAAGAGCATGTCAGCCTGTCGATCCACACAGATATTTTACATTCCTACAGGTCCCAAATGGTCACTGATATACAGAAAATTGATTCCAGCTCTTTTTCCTACACAGTAACTCAGCACCACTTCCCTACCACATCCACAGA
Organism: Spinibarbus caldwelli; assembly: GCA_039654775.1. Taxonomy (NCBI): domain Eukaryota; kingdom Metazoa; phylum Chordata; class Actinopteri; order Cypriniformes; family Cyprinidae; genus Spinibarbus; species Spinibarbus caldwelli. Next base: position 16,103,730 of record CM077260.1, read on the forward strand.
CAATGTTGCAGTTTTATAAATCTTTTTTATTATTATTATTTTTTTTAAACATTTAACAAAAACCTATCAGTATTAGAGTAGGGTTATATACTAGCCTTCTTTCCTCTAACTAGCAAAAATGTCACTACAAACTCTTGCACACCCTAAAGATGTATGAGTGCTGGCTGAACTAACCCCTGACTCGTTTCCACTTATTACTGAGGCTAATACTGCCATTTGAATAAAATCAATACTTCTGTTGATTTAGACTTTAAAGCATTTCTCGTCTAATTTCTCCCATTAATGTTTTTTTCATGAGGCGGTGCCGTTTGTGCCGTGTGAAATCCCTGGCGCATTCAATAAAAAGGTGGGTGTCGAATTAGCCCGTCACCACTCTCAAAACAACCACTGTCGCCACTTACACTCTTCCATTATATGAAGAAATATTAGGGCGACTATCTCAAACACTAAATTTTGAGTAGACACCATCAATTTTATAGCTTTTCGGTATAATAAAAACAGATAGAAGTGCTAGCTCACTGTGAAAACAGAACGACGTCTGAAATCATTACAGGCGCTCAAAGCGGTGGATGATTTTAAAATCAATCCAATCGCAATGTGCGTATTTATTTGCCATTTCAAGAGAGCCTCATCTGCCCAGTACAATCAAAGCCCCTCAACGCAAATGATGCAAAGAGAGAAGAAAAGAACATACGGGCTGGCACAGAACGAGAGAGCGAGAGCTCCAGGGTAACGCTTCAATGATAAAAGAGAGAAAATCTTGTTTTGATAAGTGAATTACTGGCCTTCACTACATTTTCCTGCATTCCCGAACCAGTGGGTTCATTAAATGCATTGATATATCTGTCAACCTTATCCAAGCCGCCGTGCTCAGGACAGAAAAATGCAGTCACCTTTGCAGGGCTGAATCTCTCAACAGCTCGAGGCAATAGATTTATTACAAATTAATCCATTAGATAGCGCTGCCGCAGTTTATTGTTTACACCGTTCCTTTCTCCCCTGCTTGTCTTTGCCACAATAGCAGCATGTAATAAGGAGGAAAACTACAGGTGCGAACCCATCGTCATGCACCACTCTACAGCAAACCAGAGCGAAGAAGAGTATCTGAGAGAAAGGGGAAAAAAAGAGGCGCTGTCTAACAGACACCAATATGCTGTAAGCGGTCGTGCCGTGAAGAGGAAGTGGTCGTGGTGCAAGGGCAAATGAAGGGCAGAGGAGAGGAGAGTCTTAGCGGCGCTCTCTGATGAGTCAGGACTGATTAGAGAGCACAAAGACAGCAGACCACCCCCTCCCTTTCTCAAGCACATAATTCACACCTTCAGATCCTCACATATTCCCTATTAAAACATCAAACGGGACTCTGCGTTGTGCGGGTGCTGCAGTAAAAATCCAGCACTGGTGTGCCAGAATAAATGACTATATGACCTGCTTTATGACCGAGTCATGAACAATGCCAGGCTCAGCGTCTGACGGTGGCCTCTCCTGATTTGAAGATTAATCGAAGGCTGAGAAAAGCATTAAAGCAAATAGAAAGGAAGAAACATTGGGGCCTATAATGTTACAGCGATGATCTCCACTGGACTGATATGACTTGGACATGCAGCTGCACATATATGGTTTTCATCCATTACTGCCTATGGGAGCAGCTGATTGTGTATACAGCCTGACTCAATAGTGTAAGGAGGAGGTCAGCCACATACATAACTGATGAATATTGATTATCTTTACCTTGAGGTGTCTGGGTGGAAATATAAACAAAGGGTGAACCCACCATTAAACGCCAACTCTCTCTATGTGCTGAAAAAAGGTACAGGAAAAGGTTCAAGCAGACAGTATTTTCAGGGCTCAATAATATGGATGTAAAATTCAGCTAATGTAAATCAGCAGAAGTCTTTTATGCTTTTACTTGATCAAAATTACAGTAAAAAGAAAAATTATAATTTAAAACTGTTTTCTATTTATATATAATTTAAAAGCAGAATTTATTCCTGTGATTTAAAAAGTTGAATTTTAAGTAGCCATTACTCCAATCTTCACTGTCACATGATCATTCTAATGCTGATTTGTTGCTCAAGAAACATTTCTTATCATTATCAATGTTGAATGTATCAGTGATGATTAATATTTTTGAGGAAACCTTGATACTTTTCCAATATTCTTTGATAAATAGAAAGTTCAAAAGAACAGCATTTATTTGGAAAAGAAAGATTTTGCTGATAGATATCGAACATCCAATTTTTCTTCTTTTTTTTATTTGCTATTCTTCACTTGAAATAATGTTTTTATTTCACATTTCAGAAATTCAAAACCAATAACCACAAACTAAATTATCATTAAAATGTATTTTCATTGACAAAACAAGTAGTTTTATATAGAATCAATGTTTGCATTTAGCTATAGCCATTCTAGGGTTAAGATGATTCAGATGCTTCTGCCTTGCTAAACAAGCTGGTTCAGTATATAAAAGCGTTGGTTAATGGGCCTGCAGGTTTATATGGGATGTTACTGAAAGGCACATGTCAAACACTGTGCAGAAGCCTGGGCTCTCCTCCCCCGGCCCGTGCTAATGCATCGCAGAAAATTGTATGGTTTTGCTAATACATCCTCTCCTCTCGGCCTCTCTCATTCCTCACACTAATGCACTTACAAATGGACAAACCAGACTAGAAACAGACTCAGAGTGTCAAGGAAAACGGTGACTGTCTACTTCCGTGTGGGGGTGTGTGTATATACCCTCCCTACAACTGTACCCTGAAAACACTGGAATTAGCAAAAGATAGTACTATACTACAGGCACTACTCGGCAAATGTAGAAGCGAGGCAATAAAAGCACCGGTATGCAGAAACCGTGTTTCTGTGCGATGTTTACTCTATGTCATGTCATTACAGCAGCCAATCTTTTACCTAATCAGCAGTGTGACTCTTCAGTCAGCAGGGACGAGGCAACATGGCTCCATTCTCTTACAAGATGCCATCTTATTCTCCACCGTCTCTACTGACAGCAGACAGGCAGCCAAGTGGTTCACTATTAAAACAAAAACACCAGTTTGTTAATAGCTCCCTGCACCCCTTCCTGCTCTCGGGATACGTCATGGAAGACTATAGTAAGCCTTTGGTACTTTCATTTCCCAACATCTGCTTTGGCTTTGCTTTAAAATCATGAATGTCTCTCCCCCCTTCCCCAGTTTCACAGGATGACTCCCATAGCACACTTCTGTCTGATCTGGGAGGACATCTTGGAGCTATCTGGAGAAGTGTCCCGTAATTCTTGAGCATGTTACGTTAAGCTGTTCACTGGCAGAAAGTTCCATCAGCAGCCCTGATGGTGTCTGGTCACAGTTCCATGGCGAAATACAGCCACGGTATAACACACTCGGCATTACGAAGGCAAATGTCACTGCTGGACTGCTTTTGACTCTTGATCCCTTTTATGCCATTATAAACTACTGACTTAAACTGTAAGCATAACAGTGTGAATACTAAAAGGAACTGGCCTGTTATCCATCGATACATTTAAGGGAAATGAACAGACAGCTGGTCCCTACCACCTAAACAAAAAGAAAAGAAAAAAATGATGGGGAGATCAGGACCCCAATGTGAAGTAGAGGGATGTTATTATCCAATAACCAGCTGAATTCATGTTATTCCAATTATTAAATGGCAATTACAAAATAAATAAATAAATAGTGGATATAAAATAAATTACAACTCAAATAAAGAACATATCTTTAATTATCCAACTTGTATATTACCTTAAAACATTTGTAAAACCATGGAAAGCAAATCACAAAATTTACTATTATTAAGGTTTAATGTTAAAACAATAAAATAAAATAAAATAAAATAAAATATAAATCAATAAATCAATCAATCAATCAATCAATCAATCAATAAATAAATAAATAAAATAAAATAAAATAAAATAAAATAAAATAAAATAAAATAAAATAAAATAAAATAAAATAAAATAAAATACCTGCAATGTATTTATGGACATTTGAGGTAATGCACATTAAAGGGAGAATTCACCCAAAAATTCAAATTGACCGTGGTAGGACCCTTGCTGTCTATGGAAGGTCAAAGCTCTCAGGTTTCATCAAAAATATTTTAATTTGTGTTCCGAAGATGAACAAAGGTCTTGCAGGTTTGGAACGACATGACGGTGACTAATTCATGACAAAACTTTCATTTATGGGTGAACTATCCCTTTAATTTGAATTATTAATTTAACATTACTTTCTCACTTATTTTTTTGTTACATTGTCTCTTATCCAGCTGTCTTTCCATTTCCTAGTAGTTCTTCCGAATTGTTTTCATTGTATGGCTTTAAAAGGAACTCCTAAGTAAGTATTCCAGAGAGCCATGTAATAAAGTTACATAACATCTCCTCTCACTGACAGTGCAATGATCAAATATCTATTACATTTGCAGAAATGATTAGGCTAAAAAAAGTATCTGAAGCTACACAGTTTGCAGCACAACCTCAGCATATCTTACTGCTTGTTTTTCTCTCTTCTTAGACGCTACAAGAAAAACGATGTACAATACATTTGCATGACTCTCTCAAAAACTGTCAAGAAGCACAAGGAAATCAGCCCTGCTCAAGACACACAGAGCCTCTCGGTGTCAGGGAGGAAGAAAGGAGGCCTGTCTCATTTCTGCCAGGCTGCCCTGAGTGTCAGCCTAATATCTTAAAACAACAGATGCAGAAAGCACTGCTGCAGCCAATTACCCGCTTTTGGCATTTGTGCTACACACACACCCGAAAACATCTTTTGAGAAGAATGAAAGAGCTGGATTGTTATGCGTGCTGTCAGTGTGTGTTGTCAGACTGTTAAATTTAATGAGTACACAGAATTTGAATGGCCCATCAAGAGCTCTTCGGAAGAAGCATGACAGCATTGTCCAGGGCATCAGATCTTTCAAGGAGGAATCATGGATTTCCAACAAACAAGGGTGATTTGCAGTCACGCTGTCTTTGCAAATCAAAGCAGACCTTACAGTTGAACAACAGCCGCATAAAGAATGACCTACTTGGCTATACAGATGGCAGCCATCAGTTACGCACTACAAAGAAGAGGCACGATTAATGACCAGCAAGGTAAGAGGTAAATTAACCAGACGACACCTCTTTAGACCAGTGACGAGATAATCTAGAAACTAACTTTCTCCTCAGTGCCTTAAAGTAATGCTCTGGGTTAGGGCTGGACAATAATTCGATATCAATATGTATCGCGATATATTTTTCAATAACGGTGATATGAGTTTTAAACACATTTCCGATATTTCGATATACATTACCAGTGTTTCCCATACATTGATTTATTTGTGGTGTTTGACTTTGTTGAACAAACATGAGCATTGCACGTTTCAAAATCAAAACGCAGCGCGGGTGTTTTATATGACTGTATCTCTGAAGGGAACCGACTGTTTTCAGAAAAGTTTCGATGACATTTTCATTTTATCTGATAAAGTAGCGTTCATGAGCGGAGCTGCTTTGATTACAGCCATCACTGGAGAAACCACTAGTTTTATCACTCTCACAGCGCCTCCTGCTGGCAGACAATCAGTTTGCATTTTCAATAAGCCCGTCTCCAGCAACATGCTTTTGTTGTTGGAGCACTTTTCATCGGAGCACTTTTCATCTTCTTTATCCTGACTGAAGCACATTTGTTTCAGTCTATAATAATAATCAGCCTACACTACCAGTCAAAAATTTCTGAACAATAAGATTTAAAAAAAAGAAAAAAAAAAAAAGAATTCTCTTCTGCTCACCAAGCCTGCATTTATTTGATCCAAAGTACAGCAAAAACAGTAAAATTCTGAAATATTTTTACTATATAAAATAACTGCTTTCTATTTGAATATATTTTAAAATGTGATTTATTCCTGTGATCAAAGATAAATTTTCAGCATCATTGCTCCAGTCTTCAGTGTCACACGATCCTTCAGAAATCATTATAATATGCTGATTTGTTGAGTACCAATATTTAAAACAGTTGAGTACTCAACAACAGTTGAGTTTTTCATGATTTTTTTGATGAATAGAAAGATCCAAAGATCACCATTTATCTGAAATAAAAAGCTTTTGTAACATTATACACTATTCCATTCAAAAATATTATTCCACTATTCCATTTTTTGTAGGGGGGGGATTATAGAAATTAATACTTTAATTTACATTTTAAATTGATCAAAAGTGATGATAAAGACATTTATAGTGTTACAAATGATTTCTATTTCAGATAAATGCTGTTCTTCTTAACTTTCTGTTCATCAAAGAAACCTGAAAAATTCTTATCAGCTGTTTTCAACATAATAATAATAATAAAGGTTTTTTGAGCAGAAAAATCTGAATATTAGAATGATTTCTCAAGGATCATGTGACTGGAGTTAATAATGCTAAAAATTCAGCTTTAAAAATCACAGGAATAAATTTAATTTTAAAATATTTTAAAATAGAAAACAGTTATTTAAAATAGTAAAACTATTTAAAATGTTAGTGTTTTTGCTGTATTTAGGATCAAATAAATGCAGGCTTGGTGAGCAGAAGAGACTTCTTTAAAAAACATAAAAAAATTTTTGACTGGTAGTGTATATCAGCCTATAGTTTGAAGTTAAAGATATTAATATTAATGAGGTGAGACTGAGACATTTATTTGACAGTATTTTCACATTTCTTGTTTGTATGAAGACTAAATACAAATAAAAGGTGAACATTTAATTTATTTGTGTCTGTTTTTTTTTTTTTTTTTCTAAAATATTATATAGTTTTATAGGAGGAGGTTTTGTAGACATGGCAAATTCATTTTTTCAATTGATTAGTAAAAGTTTAGGTACAGACATATGTTGTGGGCATTCTTGGCAGTTTTTATGAGGCTTTTTTTATAGAATTCATATCGTTATCGGAATTCTATCGTATTAACCGAAATTAAGAAATATATCGTCATATAAATTTTGGCCATATCGTCCAGCCCTACTCTGGGTTCAGTTAAGGCCAGTCGAAAGCAGGCATAATGTTGTTCACCACAATAAATAATTTCAACTCATTCCTCATATACATCAAAAAATTGAAACACAGAGACAAAATGAAAGGGAATGGATTTAAAAGCAGAAATCTGAAGTTTATATATTTATAGAAGCTCACATTAAAGCTTCTGTTAAAACTTTGAGCTGCAAAGCTGTTTAAATTATAGTTTTTACAGTCATTCCAAGGATTTTTTTTCCATGCTGAAATCATTAACATATTGATTTCACAGGCTCATTCATTTCCATTTACAGCAAGAATGATAACTATAACATTAGCATCTACACCAACATATGATATCAATCTGTTTATTATAACCACAAACTGCAGTTTTGTCATTTGCCACTTTATATGCTTAAGCTCTTTAGATCAGGATTCTTATTGGCTGTTGGTTGTTTTTATCATTCACCACCTGGAAAAAAATTAGAATGATTTTTAAAACAATAGCTTTATTGTAATCGTACTTGGTGTGAATGGGCCATCAGTGATTTAGATACTTGCTGTAATTAACATTAAAACACAAATATTCTCAATTAAGCTATTCTTTTAACTGATAACGCACCTTTTGAAGATTTGAGTAAACAAAAAGGCTGAGACTATTTTCATGGATTCACTTAATTTAAAGAATAGGTCCCTGGGAGAAAAATCTACCTTATTCGCCTCCGTTTCTCCAAGCACCAAATGTCACGGCACTATAACACATTTCCAAGTCTGTGCTAAGCCGCACGCAGGGTCGGTCAACTATGACACGAATCAAGGCTTGGATCAAAAGGAACAGTGTGTCAATGTGATGGAGCATTATGTAAATGCTGCCTCTCCCTGCCTAAATATTGACAAATCAGCTCAGAGAAGCAAGGCAGTGAGAGCATACCAGCATCCACATGGGATCTCCCCTCCAGTCGTCTGACTGACACTTCATAGGAAATGTCTTCCATTTACAACCCATTATTTACTGCTCTCCCCATGATTGCTTCACACTGGCCCTGGCAGCAGCTGCCCCAAATTGCCCTCTTGGGTGGATTCTCAGCACACTCTTGCTCAAAAGATGGATTCACGCCATGCCAAAAACGCTAACTAGATTACTTCTGTTGTCACCGATTCCCAGATTTGCTGCCTCTATCCTAAAAGAGTACGAGAATCTAGGATTGTGCGAGACAGCTTGACTGATGTGGATAATACAGCGAGGCACAAGTGTACGCAGCAGGCTACATCTCGCTTCACCAGTGATGTTCAGCATTAAACTGTACTAATAAAAGTGAATTAAGGCACATTCACACCAAGAACATAACTATATAAGATAACTATAATGATTATTATATTACCTTCCACACCAACGAACCTTAACGTTCTGTTTCTTACAAGTGTGTGCTGCAGTTATGTCAACTGCTGCTGTAAATTCTTGAGTTCTTTAAAGGAATAGTTCACCCAAATATGAACATTTAATGCAAATTTACTCACCTTCAGGCCGTCCAAGTTGTAGATGAGTTTGTTTCTTCACTGGAAGAGATTTGGAGAAACTTAGCATTACATCACTTGCTCAGCAGTGAATCTTCTGCAGTGAATGGGTGCCGTCAGAATGATAGTTCAAATGACTGATAATTGATAAATAATCTGATAAGTAATCTAAACAAAGCCAAAATAACAGTCAATAATAACACTTCCTCCAGTAAACAAAAAAAAAAAAAAAAAAAAAAGGTCCATCCTCCCACCAACATATTTGTTTAGAACTGTTTTGGACTCTTTTCTCTTGTAAACAGTGTTTGATTTGTGCATATTTCTCTCCTGATTCAGACAAGATGAATTTCTCACTGGAGAAAACAATATTATTGATATTAAAGTTAAAAATCTCTTAATGATGGACTTGTTACAAACACACAGCATTTTACTTCAAGAGACAATAATTGGTGGACTGGAATCACATGGACTACCTGTGGATTACTGCAATGTATTTATCATCTGTTTGTACTCTTTTTCTAATGGTACCCACTCACTAAAGAGGATTCATACTTAAGCAAGTGATTAATTCTCCAAATCTGTTGCGGTGAAGGGTTTTTTGGATGGCCTGAGGGTGAGTACATGTTCTGCAAATTTCCATTTTTGGGTGAACTATTCCTTTAAAACTTTGTAGTTATAGTTATCATACATGGGTCCCTATTTTAACAATCTAAGTGCATGGTCTAAAGCGCACAGCGCAAGTGCACTCAGGGTGTGTCCGAATCCACTTTTGCTAGTTTAACGACGGGAAAACAGTCGGCGCGCCCGGGCGAATGGTCTAAACGGGTTGTCCCTATTCTCTTAATGAGTAATGGGTGTTTTTTTGGGGCATAACGTGCAATAAACCAGAGTCTCATCTCCCATTCCCTTTAAGAGCGAGTTGCGCTCGCGCCATGGCAGATTCGCTATTTAAACGGCGGAATTTTAAGGTGCACAGACAGAACGCGTCTCCAGAGAGCAAACGGATCTGCTCATGCGCGAGCAAATAGGTAGGCTAATTCTGATACATGCAATGACTATCCATTATGACACGTATGACATTTTTATATTTCTGTAGCCTACATAATAATTTTTTTTTACACTGTAATCCTTTCATTTTTAATATTTGGCATGTTTGTGTGCTGCTGCGCGTCCCTGTGTGTAACAAGCAAAGTGATCGCGTGTTGTGGACTCACCCAGAGGCGCATTTTCTACTAACACGCTCTTTAAATAACAAAAAAAATATTGCGCCATTGACTTTAGACTAGGTTTGAGTTGGTCTATGGCGCAGTCTATTTTCAGTTCCTCAAAATAGCAATGCGCCTGAACACACCTCTTTTTTAGACCAGCACGCCCATGGGCACACAAATGGGCGCAAATGCATTTGCTATTTAAACAATGTGGCACAGGACGGGAAAATGAAAATGCGCCGCATTGCGCCGGGTGTATGATAGGGCCCATGGTGTGAAAGAGCTAGCGATGTGACTGTCAAGCTATTTATCCACAAAATCCCTCTCTGCTGTTAAAATGTGAGCACGACTCAACACAGTCATGAATCTTCTTCAAATAAGAAAACGTCAGGCACTGTGTTCGGGAAACAAGATTCAAAAGGCGGGATGTGACTGAATTGAGTGCTGCTTTTGCGATGAGAAGGATGTGCTGCGCTTTAACCTGTTTTCAAAAGCTAAGCCAGTCCTATACGTACAGCAAATACAATAGGCCCTCGCCTTTAGGGGTGAAAAATGAGCACAGCTGTGAGTCAGTGTGACACTGATTTTGTTCAACAGTTTACATAGCTGCTCTGTGATACCCTTGAGAGTACTCTCATGCCCTTTGGCCAGCAGAGAATGATTACTAATAGCTTTCTCCTACACTGTTAAGACTCCCACACACTCTTTTTGTAGCATGACGCTGAAATAACAAGATCATCAGAGAATAGCAAATTGAGAGTTATTCTAGCTGCTTCAAAGTCTCTGACAACTATGTGCACAAATACAGCAGCAAAAAACAAGAACCTGTGGGCATGTCAGTGTTATAGATTCTTCATTAAAAGGCATCATGTGGGTCTAAGTGTTTTGTTAAATGGGTGACATCAGCTTTGAGGTCTGTGCACGACCAAATGCTCATGTGATAATCCCAGCCTGTTTGATTGTCTTTTACTTTCTTTCAGCCTGCTAGATAAGCACATAACCCGAGGCAGATGGTGCTGAAAATCACTGTTAAGGAGCAACCATAAAGCTAAGCCATTGTGCTTAAGATAAGTCTATTTGTGAGGAGAATGTCACTTAATGTCGCAAGTCTGCAAAATAATTAAACTGGCAACTACGGCTAAATTGCATCTGTAGAGCAAAACCACAAAGTATCTCTAGAACAGTTCAGATGACAGCCAAGACCCAGTTAGACAAGTACACTCTTAAAAATAAAGGTGCTTTACGATGCCATAGAAGAACCTTTTTCTCTAAATGGTTCCATTAAGAACCTTTAACATCAGAAGAACCTTTCAGTTTCACAAAAAGTTCTTTGTGGCGAAAGAATGTTCTACAGATTATAAAAAGGTAAGAAAGAGATGGTTCTTTAAAGAACCTTTGACTGAATGGTTCTTTGTGGAACCAAAAATGGTTCTTCTATGGCATCGCTGTGAAGAACCTTTTGAAGCACCTTTATTTTTAAGAGTGTAGTTCTGATTTTCACTGGCCACACCACAAATTAATCTCCAATTTTCATTTTTAGCTATTTATTTTTTATTTACTAGAATTAATACATTAATAATATAATATAATATAATATAATATAATATAATATAATATAATATAATATAATATAATATAATATAATATAATATAATAATAATATAGGCATTTTAATAATTATAATAATAATAACAATTTTTATATATTTTAACAGATGTCAAAAAATGTTAACTTTAATACTGGTTAGAAATAATTTGTTAATTATAATATATTAATTAAATAAAATAGAAGTAATAATAATAATAATAATAATAATAATAGATTTTGCATTACAAAAAGAACTACTGTAAATTACTCAGCTAGAATATAAATCCTTGGATTCATAAATATACTTTTGTTGGAAAACAATAATATACAATGAAAAAAAATGTTTTACAGAACTGTTTTGATGCTTTTAAGACTAGCACAGGTCAATTTTGCAGTTTCAGCAAAGCTTTGTCTGTTAGCCAGCTAGAAAACATTATCTCAGTGACAATATAGCAGAACTTGTACAACACAGAAAAAAAAAAAATAACTGAGTTTGTCAAGCTTAAAAATGGTTGTATGGGCTCAGAGGATGTACATTCATTTGCAACACAGCACTGGTCCAAAAGGGCAAGTGACTGTTCTGTAAACTGGCCTGAAACCTTCTCACACTGGCCTTGGTCCAGTGGGTCATTCCTCATTGAGCCCTGACAATCAGAAAAAAAAAAGTCATGTATACTTATTCAAGGAGAATGAAATAACAGTTTTACACATTAAATCATTTTAGCAAAACAGAACAGCTTGGCTGAGTAGTGTATGAGGTATTATCTAACGCACTGGAGAAAAATGACCACAAAAACACTTCTGCCTCCTCCAATCACAAGCTGTTAAGAGTGCCATTTGGTCTTAGTGCAACACAGTGGCAGGTGGCTGTACAATTCAGCCTGTGTTTACTGCATGCTGAATGGACAAGAAAACAATGCCATGATTATGATCTTATTTAGTACATTTCTAATTAAGTGTGATTAGCCGGATCTAGTTCTACATCCTAGAATGACAAATCTTTATAACTGTGCCACACTTCACCTAAATCGAATTAGATGGTGGAAACTATCCTAATGAAAACCAGTTGAATCTATTATAACCATTAGTTTTTTTTTTTTTTTTTTCAAGGGCAAGAAAGCATAAGTGCAGCTCACAACCTGGGCCTCACATTTGATTAATTAACTAGTTTATTGATTCCCCATGTGTAAGCTGAACAATTTAATATTTAAACGACATCCTGCATAATCAAGCTACACAAATTACAAAGCAGTATCACACACAAACATTATGGCTACTAACTTTCTTACTCTTTTAGAACAAAACTACGGAGGCAAAAAAGCTAGTTTTATACACAATATAGATTTATTGTAATGCATACAGTATATACTGTGTAAATTTTGTTTATAGTGTCAACTCTCATTTTTTCTGTATTCATTTTATAATATGTTGTAGACTTTGAGTGCTGCACAGTTTTAACTGTCTGAATGCTAATTAAAGGAACGGTTCACCCAAAAAATATAATTTGCTGAAAATGTACTCAGCCTCAGGCCATCCAAAATGTAGATGAGTTTGTTTCTTCATGAAAACAGAGATATTCCTCACCAGTGGGTCCTCTGATGTGAATAAGTGCCATTTGAATGAGAGTTCAGATAAAAACATCACAATAATCTGCAAGTAATCCACATGAAAGTTGTGTGTTTGTAATAAATAAACTCATCATTACAGTGTTTTAATTTCAAACCATTGCTTCCAGATAAAATATCAGCCCATAACGCATAACAACACTACTTCCAAAGGAAAAAATCCATCCTCTTTTGTTGTCTTAATGAGGGATTTTTTCTTACAAATATGCAGCTTTTCACTTTTTAATGATGGACTGGAGTCATGTGAATTAGGCTACTTGTGGATTATTATGATGTTTTTATCAGCTGTTTGGACTCTCATTCTGACGGCACCCATTCACTGCAGAGGATCTGTTGGTGAGCAAGTGATATACGGCTAAATTTCTCAAAATCAGTTCCAATAAAGAAACAAACTTATCTACATCTTGGATGGCCTGAGGGTGAGTACATTTTCAGCAAAATTTGATTTTTGGATTATTACCTTAAGCGAGTATCTATCAAATCATCTGCACACTGTTTTTACAAACATACAAAGTAACAGTAAACAACACATAATAGAAATGCAATCAGTGTCAACCACCTGTTTACATCTTCACGGTCAGTCTACTTCATTTGTGTTTTCATCTGTTCATCTCTTTTCGATCAGCCTAAGAACAAATTAGTATCATTCTGAAAGCTGTTATAGCAACAAACTACACATACAAATTCCCATCTGAACCTTCATAACAACCACTATAAAAACAGTGGATTGATCTTTCAAAGCACATCTCTGACAAGCCAGACACTAAACAAACATGGTGTGTAAATACTGTCAACTGACCTCTCAGGACACATTTGACAATAAAACTATGTGGTCAAGTAAGCATGCTTGATTTAGAAATCCCAAGACAGGCGAGACTGATTCTTCTGGGTAACCTCACAAGCTTGCAATGTCACTATATTAGCAGATCAACATAATTAGGGTAAGAGCAATTAAAAACTGCACAATGAAGAAGATGCCTGCGTGATTATGCGCGCGCACAAGTTGCCAACAAAGCGCTCGACATAATAAAACACAAACCAAACTATCAAGTTCAGTCCTGTTCAAACTCTCCAATAACCTTTCTGACCGGGTCTACTGTCCTTCCGATGACTTAATGTCGCGGTGTTGTGTTTATATCAGCACATGAATACAAGAAAGATGTACCTTTGTCAAACACTATGATCGTTAGCACACACACTGATGATGAGGAAGATGAGGATGATGATGCTAGCCTGCTAGCTAATGTCTCTTATATTAATAAAGCATAACACCTCCTCAACGGCAGCTGTGATTAACACACGGAGCTAATTACAAAAGCCATAAGCTAATCGTATCATCTTCCGTACAACCGTAAAGACGGTCAAAAGCGAACTTACCTGAAATCCTTCTCTACAACATCGGAGATTTTGTGTTTTGAGATGTTGTAACTGAGCAGCGGCGGTTAGCGGATGAGAGTCAAGTGCCGCTTCAACTGTTTTGGAGTCGTTTTACACCCCTGGCACACCGATATTAATGATATGGCTGTCACTTATCAATATTTATGGTGGTGAGAAGTGTTAGTAACGGGTCAGTGTTGGGACACAGTGTTGTCTTTCTCTCTCTCTTTTCTGTAAGAAAGAAACCCCCCCTCGATTGAAAGCCGCTCTTCCTGCGAGAAGAATAATGTGCGAGTGAAAACGCTCTGCCCACTTTCCAGTGTCGCGCGCTGCGATAGGTTGAACGCGAGCAGAGCGTAAGACGCGGACCAATCAGGTTGGTTATTTTGTGATTTAAAAACGCGCGTGTATGTGTGTGTGGTTTTGTGTGTAGGACTGTCTAAACAGTGCTGGTAGGGTGGTAGTGAGGGGAATTTTGATTCACACAAGATATTCTCATTTTTAAATCTTTTAAATTGTATTTATTGTAAGCATGCACCAGAAGTCTTTGACCGTCGCGCTGCTTTTTAAAGGGATACTCCACCCCAAAATGAAAATTTTGTCATTAATCACTTACCCCCATGTTGTTCCAAACCCCCTAAAAGCTTCGTTCGTCTTCAGAACACAATTTAAGATATTTTAGATGAAAACCGGGAGGCTTGTGACTGTCCCATTGACTGCCAAGTAAATTACACTGTCAAGGCACGGAAAAGTATAACAAAAAAAAATTAAAAAAAACCTCGTTAAAATAGTCCATCTGCCATCAGTGGTTCAATCTGAATTTTATGAAGCGATGAGAACGGCTAACGGTTGAAATTGCCCACAATCCATTGTACTTTGGCGAAGGATTCGGTCCAGAACTACAATCACGAATAAAACGCGTTAAAAAAAAACTACAAACATGGCGGATGTGCGCGATCGATGGTTAGGTATAGAGGTTTATAAAAATGGTTTGAGTTACTAATCAACATTTAACCTAGTAAAAAATATTTATTTATTGTTATCTGTGTTATATTTAAAAATCTATAGAAAAGCGACAATAATAGCATAAATAAAGAGTTTCAGTAATGTCCTATTTTAATATGGTTATTATTAGCCATTTTTACACATTCATAAGTTTTAGACCCCTTCTCACCTTTTTACTAAGATCTGTATGATTCGTACAAACCAACTTTCCTTTTAGTCGGTCAGGTCATGGTTCACTACCGATTCATAGTTTGCACATGAGCAAGATATAATTTGTTAATCTAATCTGTTTGGTTCGTTTCCATTAGAAAGGAGAGATGACTCGTTCAGATTCAAAACAATCTGCTGATTCACTGAAGTGATCACTATTCATTCAGTTGGACCAAATCGAATGCTGTTCTTTAGTACTACACTGAAGCGAAGTAGAACGATTTGTTCACTAAAAGTCTTTGTTAAAAAACTCCAGTTGTTAGTACGCTATAGGCCTATGTGGATTCCTCTTCATGTATTAAACACAGCTACGTTTTCAGATATATAAAATGGGAATAAGTCACATTTTAAAAGCATAAATCGGTTCACTTCTGTCTACGAGTAACATGACCTTATATTTCCAGGATTCCCAAGCTTTAAACACCTGGCCGAGGAGGGACCACATTATTTTTGCAATGCTCTTTTAGAATGTTCCTCTCTAGTGTGCTTTATAAGCACATACAGTGTGCGGCTCCCTGCTGTGGAAATGATTGGTTTACTGTAGTCTTCCACACTTCATGTTTCTCCCTCTCTGAAACGATGCTTCAGTCAGTCCCAGAGGATTCATTCAGCAGTGGGTCATTGAACATGACCGCTGAGCCCTGAATGCTCTACTTAACCTTCTGCTGTTCTGTCATGGATGTAATCAGACAAAAACATCATCATATCGTTTTACATTTAACATTTTCCTCAGTAGCCATGTGTATTTTTAGTATGTACCGTCACTCGGTGCATTTAACAACATTGGTAATATATTAATGGTGCTCTGGAATAACAGACACAATCCTGTTTTGCATTTTAATAGACGTTAGGTGAAAATGTGTTGCTATTTTGCATTTTATACAGTAGGCTACATATGTTCAAGGGAAATGAACTGGATCCAGATCTTATCTCATTCTCTAGCATTCAAACTGAACCAAATTGCAAAAAGAAAGATATATACACGATAATGGTGAGGATTTAGATTAATCGCAGCGATTTGAATATTTAGAATAAGTTGAGTATAAAATTAATTTAGATTTAGTTTAGTGATTCCTTCAGCCATCTGCATTTAGACAGCTTCGTCAGTAGGTGGTGACTCCCCTGGGCGAGTCATTT
Source organism: Spinibarbus caldwelli (assembly GCA_039654775.1). Taxonomy (NCBI): domain Eukaryota; kingdom Metazoa; phylum Chordata; class Actinopteri; order Cypriniformes; family Cyprinidae; genus Spinibarbus; species Spinibarbus caldwelli. The sequence goes on from CM077260.1 coordinate 16,120,361, forward strand.
AATCAATAGTAATTATAACATAATAATTATAATTATTCATTTTTAAGCATTATATGTAGACTAATGTTTGAATACTGAATTATTATAAATAGAATAATATTACAATTCAATAATTAACAATTAAATTTTTTTCAATTAGTCAACGCAACCAATTCTTTTAAAAAAGAATCTAGTATTATAATTACACAAGTATATACAAAGAGAAAAATCATTATTTATCTAGTCAACACATCAAAAATATACCTTTTTGGTTTGTCTAAAGCCATCTTCTTATTCGTAGATTAGATTTCAGGGGCCGAGGGTGTCACCACCTGCTATATTACAAGCAGGTTTCAGGATGTTTTGCATATGTAAGTGCAGCATTGTCTAACAAAGAAAAGGAAGCTGGGAAAGTGATAAATGGACACACCGTGGCATCATAGTGCTGGAGAAAAAAAACAGACTGAAGTCTAACTGTTTTGTGTTACGGTGTAATGATCACATCTGGCTGTTTTCTCCTCTCATTATGATAAAGGTATCAAGAGGCTAGTGCCGAGATATTGTGTGGGAAATGGATGGCTTGTTATTCTATTGTGGCATAACAGGCTGAATGAACAATAAAAATAGGGGAAGAGGGAGAATTTTTGTCTGAGGGTCTTGATTGGAGGAGAAGGAGCACCCCGTGATTGATTTCAGCGGGAGAGGGCGAGGAAGGAAAGTGGATTCAGGAGGTGTCTGTAATCAGAGAGACAAAGCCAAACGTACAAGTGCGGTTAAGAGACAGGTTTTGTGCGAGAAAAAGACACAGCACACCTCCCCTTTGTC
>CM077260.1:16726164-16891164 GCA_039654775.1 Spinibarbus caldwelli
CTGTGGTTCAATGTTTATAGCTCTTACAACTTTGCAGAGCCTTCGTGACCTCTCTGTTGATGTGCCCATAAATCCCACCTGTCTTTTGATGAGTTTAGCTTGTGGCAATCCAAGCTCTACACTAATGAACACCTGCTAATGATCCAAAGCACAGTCCAAAACTGGTCCGAAAAACTTGCCTACTGTTTTAAGAGCAGCCTTCAGGGTCTCACCTTCACTTCATCCTCTAAAACCAGCAGCTCTACCTGAGGTTTTATGAGGGGGCCCAAAAGCTGGTCATATTACACAGGCTGTCTGGTATGTAAAGCCATTTGTTCTTCATTTGCCTATGAATATGTGCAGCGGGGAGTGTTTGTGGTTTTACTGCTCCAAATGGAGGAGGAATGAGTTTCCGGTCCTCTCACCATTCCCCTTGAATGGAGAGAGGCCGTGTGTGTGTCTGTGTGTGTGTGGAAAAGGGACCTGCTGGTGAACTGTGCAGTGAAGAGCTGGGGGAGTTTAAGGGAGAGGCATTCGGAGCGTGCCTGCCACAGTGCGGCCAAGAGTTCAGCCAGAGTTCACACAGAAAATGTGCAGGATTCGTGGGTCTCAGCGGACACAGTCTGACCCAGCTATTACATGTTCTCAATAACACATTCTCAGGTAGCACTTCTGCACCAAATCTTCACATGTGTTCTGTCTTCAAGGATCAGTTTCTATGCATCAACAACTAGCCATGGTGATTCCCAGTTGAGCTTTCTTCCCTTCCTGTCTGAAACGTTTATGATATTTCCCACATTTTGCACGTTCTCTTGCAAACACTGTCAGTTGTGTTACTGTAGTGACAATGAAGTGATGCTTGTCTCCTGCTGGTCAGGAATATATATTATACATACCCTCTAAGACTACAAACAGGAAATAAAGAAGTAAATGAGAAGCAGACTGTAGCAAGGTCAGGAATAGTGGAAGTGTCCGCACAATTCTTTTTGCTCTCCTGCCCTGCTAGTGAACTCAGCCTCCCACATCAGTTCCCCGGACCTCAGAGCCCCCCCCCCCCCCCCCCCCCCCCCCCCGAAACACACACACACACACACAACATACACCATTCCCAACTGCACTATGCAATCCAGGCAGGCTTCCAGAGGCAGCTCAATTACACTTTCAAAACAAAGGCAAAGAAGTGCTGGGGGTTGGCCTGGGGCAGCAGTTGGGGCTCAGACTTTAACTGAATAAGCATCCTGTTCCCCACCTTTAGCTGTCAGTTCAGTTTGGAAAAGCATGCATTTTCTATTACCCCAAGCTTTATTAAAGAAAGTCCCTCATTGTGCATTTGAATGTCACCTTTGGCAAACACATCAAAGAGAACCTTTCTGCCTTTACTAAAGTTTGGTAAACCTCAAATTCTTCCTCTGTAAAAGATGACAGTACTTGTTCTGTGGCATTTAATTGAGACAGCAGAATACAACTGTGGTTTTTCTCGCTGTTGTAAAAAAGGAACGTGCATTTCTGGTAATCTTACTGTACCTGCTAATTCTAACTTGTTTTGGAATCAGCATACTAAATACAACTCGATTACACAGTTGACCCACAGCTGACTCAGTAAACCAAAGATAAGATTAGAAAAATAAGCAATATTACTCAACCAAGTCTGAAATATACCAGATGAGAAAATATGTCTCACCACAAGTCAAGTGTGTATATTTTAGTCAGACTTTTGCATAGTAAAACGAACACACCTCGATAAAGTGATTGTAACTCAGCTTCGTACAGCACGTATACACTTTAATCTGATCCTGGACAGCCAATGTCCTACAGATTTTAGCTCCAACCTGCCCCAACACACTTTTCTGGAATTTCTAGTAAACTTCAAAGACGTTGCTTACTGTAGGATAGTGAGCCTCCAAGAACAGACTTTGACACCACTGCTTTAATCAGACTACAGTTGTCCTTGCCATTGTGCACTTGCTCCAACAGACAGCAGTGGCAAGCAATGTGTATTTCAAAAACCTCTATCATGTATCCTTGAACAGACAAATGAAAACTGTTACTCAACCATGCATAAACCTGCTGTAGCTTGATTACAACTGATAAACCTTTCTTTGGAATGACAAGAGATGGTGGCCTAATTTGCCTATATTCCAGCAGGCATGCTTTTAGTGGCTATGTCAGTGGAGAACCAAGTTAAACACCTACATACAACAGCCTTCCACATCACGCCCGCCCTCAACCCATTTTGCTCATGATCTTTCTCGGAAAGAAGCAAGAAGTAAGAGCTGTTTGTTTGCACCCATTGACGGCTGACTGGCTGGGCTCCAAGCCCTGTGCCTGACCTAGAGTTGAACCCTATTGTTCCAATCCCACAATCGGGTGCGGGGCATTGTGCTTGATCGCCTCCAGAGCAGTGGGAGCGGCTGGAGAGGGAGAGAGAGAAAGAGAGGTTAAGAGTCTCCGTGGGTCTGTTACAGTCCTGTCAAGTAGAGGGCCAGATCTCATGACTTACGGTTATGATTATGAACCGTGGCTTGCTGTCAAAAAGAGAGCCAAGTCCATGTGGAAGTTCTGGCTTTTCTAAGGAAAAAACAACACCACATTCTCCTTAATATGTCATAATGAAGTAACCAGTGGCTTCGGAATATTTGATTTAGTTGCAAATGCGAAAATTTGCCAGGGTGCTGCTGTTTTTCTTTGCATGACATCAGCAGAGTTTATAGCAAGTTCAATGAGTCACTTAGTTTTTGTTTTCAATATTAGAGACTTGATGTGGAATGCAAAAGGGGTTGCAAATGTGACCCACTTCGAGACTTCAGGTTTGTCCATTCTTGGTTATCCTCTCTTCCCAATGCTTTGCATTCTGAGTTCTTGATGAACAGAGGCAGCTGCATTCACCCAGGCTTCAGTTTAAACAGAACAGAGAAATGCAGTACACTGCCGTCTTTGTGAATCAACTGGAAACCATCAGCTCTAATCAAATGCCTGCTGGCCCAGATTCAAGCCAGATGTAGGAATTCCACTTGGCCCACCAGTGGCAGCTGAAAAGAAGAGAGGGGTTGTTTGCAGGAGAAGCGAGACCCAAGCTTTGCATTGGCACTGCAGCCTGCTGGCTAGTCCCATCAGCTTTGGCTAGGGCCACCAGAACTCTGGAGCTATCATGCCCCTGACCATCGATTGAACTGCACACCTATAACCAACACAGTGTGCTTGAATGTGTAACAGAGTTGAATGACATGATATGTTGGCAGGATATCACCTTAACAGGCATAGCAGGAGTCTGAGCATTTGGGTTTTTTGGATTGTGCCACAACAGGTGTTATTTCAAGAGACTCAGTTGTGCTCTTTAACGGGAAATGGGGGAAAAGAGGAAAAAAGGTCCAGTCTTTCCAGTAAAAAGGTGCTTCATTCCAACTTGGATTCCCTAACGTTAACCCTCTTAAGGCTGTTGGTTTTGTAAGTAATGATCCTTGTGTGTTTTGTGTGCGTGTTTCAGGCTGAGCGTGCAGCGAGTAAGGAAGCCGCGCTGCTGTAAGGGCCCTCAGGGGCTGCTGCCTCGATTCTCCTCCCTACAAGCAGATGGACAAGAACAGCTCTTTCACTTAACGGACAATATCCACTCTGAATAGTGAGTATCTTGTCTGATGGTAATGCCAGGATAAGTTGTTCTGCGAAATTCTTCTGTTCCTGAATGTAGGATTTGAAACCAACTACAAATTTGAAGCACATTTTCTAGATATTTTCTAGTTCAGGAATACCAAACTTGTAGGTACATCATTTTAGTCTTTGGTTGGAAGCATCAGGGCTTGTTTCTGTGTTCAAAGTGAGACAGAAAAGACATTTATCACCAAAGAGGCTAATCCATCCAGATCAGCAGAACCCCTGTTGGCCCACATGACCTCTCTCCTCAGAGGTGCCACACAGGCCATTAGTCTTCTCAGCTGCAGCCTGCACACTTTTGGCCTTTCTTCCCTCTCACACACTGAAACCGCCTTAATATTGCCTGCTTAATTTGATGTACTAATCTTCACTTCTCTGAACGTAGTCTATGCATTTGATAACACGCTTGACTTAATCCTTTTTCACTTACTGCAGAGTTAATAATTTTTAGAAAGAATCTGTGAGTGAATTGGGCCTGAATTGAAACATAGTACATCTGCTTTGCTATTATACAATTTAAATTGAATTAACCCAGATTTTGCCAGGGCATAACACAATTTCTGTTCTTTGTAAAGCGATGATGTAACGATCATTCATTTGCCTGTTTTCTTCTGCAGTTTCATTGCAGTGGAACCCATAGACACATACTGTGTGCTGATCTCCTCCAAAGTGGTATATTTCCTTAAGCCTGGAGAATTTGCGGATCGTGAAGCAATCTTTTTAGAGGTCAAATATGATGATCTCTATCATTGTCTGGTGTCCAAAGACCATGGGAAAGTATATGTACAGCTTACTAAGAAAGCAGAAAGCACCAGTAGTGGAGTGGCCATTCCAGGTCCATCACACCAGAAACCTATGGTAAGAGTGTCCCTCCACGTGTATATATATATATATATATGTCATTAGAATTTTTGTAATAGCAAAAAATAAAAAAAAAAGTTACTAAATGGTGCAATACTTATGTTTGGGGATTGAATGTCCAGCAGTGATGATATACCGTTACTGTATTATAAAAATACAATATACATGATTTTGGTGAAACACTTGTCATCGCTTTGCTAACTCCATTCCAAATGTCCAACTCCAAATGTCATTTGTTGTTTCTCCATAGGTCCATGTGAAAAATGAGAGCCTTGCCATCAAGATTTCACAAGAAATCAATTACGCCAAGAGCCTTTACTATGACCAGCAGCTCATGCTGCCTCCCAGTGAGAATGAGGATAGCTTATTATTAGACTCTTAACTACACTGACCTGCAGGGTAGAAGGTGTTTCTCGCTCATTTTTCAACAGCTACTTCCTTTTTTCTGTTTCTTGTTGAAGGACAGTAATAAATCAGCAGAGCGTGATCACCCACTTAAGCCAGTGTATGGGACATGCTCACAGCATGTGGTTTGTTCAGTGATGCAAACTAGTCTAGAGGGGCTGCTGTAAGCTCCAGCAAGCACAGATTTAACTTGAACATATGCAAGTATTTTAAGTTCCTTGCAAACCTTAGAAGTATAATTAATTTTGTTTTATGATTGGTAAAATAACTGGTGTTTGTCGCTAGATGTACACGGCTATTCTGACACTGTATATGTTTATGTACAGATCCTCTATGTACATAGATAGGCACAAGCCAATAGGACTATCTGCCATGTATATATAATGTTGAAAATAAGAATATGGTATGAAATTAATCTTGGGTTGCTGTACAAAACTGCCTTTAAAAGAAAGTTCATTTTGCTCTGAATATGCGAGTGATTGGAAGTTGATTGAATGATTGAATTGCACTGATACAAATGTAGGAAACTTAAGCTGCTCTCACCATTCCCTGGTGAGCCAACATTAACACAAACACAACACAGAGAATGAGTGTTGTAAATACTGTCATTGCATTTTTCACTTCTCCACATGGAGTCCACCCGCAAAAACATCTGTCTGATGTTTTTCTTCTCCCAGTTTCTTATTTTCTTGTCTATTTTACATCCATCTTAAGGAAGGTAATGAAGAATGATGTTTAGCCTTTTAGTTTCTAACTAAGATCTTTTACAAGTTGAAGCTTAAGATATGAAACACTTTTAACATATTTCAACATATAAAATAATGGTGTTCTGTAGCACATAAAATAATGATTCTCTGCCTTTTTGTGCGTACAATCAATATGAAGATTTGTCATCTGCTATTTTCACATCAAAGAGACAATAATCTATTTTACTTTATTTTTCCCCATCTCAACCACTTATTTTACTCACTGTTTTAAATTGATCAGTATCAAGTAATTCATTACGTTTCACTGAATGAAGCTATTCATTTTAAGTTGTTACAAGTTGCTACCAAAGATCAGACACTATTAATGTTTTCTCTTTTAGAGAATTACCTTCCTCGCTTATCTTAACTGTGTACATATACCGGTCTTTCAAAAAAAAATTAGATTTTTAACTTATGTGACAGTGCCTCTGAAAACACTGGTCAATATAATTTAGGATAATATGAACAGTACACCTAATGTGTTTTCTAAGTTGTCTATTATTTAAATATTAAAATGTTGAATACAAAGCCTGCAAAGTAAGTTAATTTGTTTTAATATCCAAATGTATAAAGCAAAATAAAAGTTATGGTTTAACACAGTATTTGTAATTATTGCGTTTTTTTCAATAATGATTTGTAATATTTTTGTGTGCTTTTTTTCTTATTATTGATGGGTCATTCTATGGAAATATCCATTTTTCTGTCCCTAGCCTTTACAGAAATATTACACTTGAAAAAAAAAAAATGTTTATATTTTAAAATGAAACAATGTGTTATTTGAACAATTACACCTTCTTGAGCCATCAGTGTGGCAATATTTGTTTTTAACCACAAAACTGCTCATCCCCACAGCAATGTACAGAGGGAAAGTGCCTTATTTTGAGGTCAAAAACAGGTTTTTCTACCATTTAAAATACAATAATGTATTCATAGCTATCAAATATATGATATAAATGACATAAAAAACAAAATGCCAAATAAATATAAAATATATAATGAAAGTAGTGGTCCCCTGGAGTTGTCACTGGTGTTAGTGTTTAACAAAAATAATTTATTTTGAAATAAAAATCACAGTGATGACATCACTTGACTCCCATCCTCCTATTTTCTGAAGATCTATGAAGAAAGGCCCATGTTAAGTCCACTGTCTCCTTTCAGTTATCAGAAATTTTCTCATTTATGTCATGATTTCATATGAAGCTTTTTGTCGAAGTCACTGGCATGACCTACTATATTGTTAGGGAACTGTAAAAAAAAACAAAAAAACTAGAATACAAATGGATTAAACTACTTAATTTAGTGAGTATCCCATGATTGACAACATGTGGTTTGATACCTTGCAGCAGACATTTTGTAAAATGCATTTTTCATGAAAATTGTCACTGGTGTTACCTTCCTTATGGGTAACACCGATCAGTTTGTTTATGTTCTTTTACTAACTGCTTTCACTAAAAGCCAAATGTAACAATTTAGTCTCATCTAATAATTATAGTTGAAGAATAAGGATCTAATGTATGTCACTGGTGATCAATTGTGTCACTAGTGTTACTGTTTTTTTCTATCACATTAAATAAAATGTGTCATGTGACCATGATAATTTTACATCCATTGAATTCTGCTACACTCAAGAGTTTAGAGATTTAAAGGATTGCATCATCACTTGTTTATAACTTTTTTTTTTCAGATATTTTCATTGTTATAACAAATACATGGTTGTGCAAATGAACTAATATCAATCACAATTTTAACAAACCTGCTTAAAAAAAAAAAAAACAATCCCCTTATTTGTTGCATTATCATTATTTTTCTATAACTGACTACGTGCTGAAAAAAATCGAGAAATAATTTCAGAAAAACCTAAAATTGCCAAAGAATTAAGGTAACACTAGTGACAAAAAATGGTGCATGTGGTCTTTAAATAAATGCACAAAGATAAAAAATCATTAAGCTGTCATTTATGTGTATTCATAAAGTCAAAAGGTAATCTAATAATGTGGTCTAAGTTTAAATGTTAAAAAAAGAAATACATTTTAAGACATCTTGCCATACCAAAAGTGGGCGTTTTTGTAGAATGACCCTGATATGATATATAGGCTGCCATATAGTTCTTTACATGTGCTTTATCCAGTGTTTCTGCTTTGTGCTTTTTTCCCTCATAATAAATAGGCTAAACAGGATTATTTCTGTTTACCTTCTGAGATTGGATTAGATTGTGAGATTGGATGAACCTCCATGTTTGTGGGCTGAAGTAGGCCTGTAGTTTAACTTTTAAATCGTTTTTTAGCATCTAGACTTTACCAATGTTTGCGCAAACCTTTTTAATTAAAGTCTTCATTTCTGCGGCTAACGGTCACACAGTGTTGCCAACTAATTTTCAGAGAAAGTTGCTAAAGGAAGGTCAGTTTGTTGCTAAAAGTTGCTAAATGACGTTATGATGTCATTGCGCAATGACGTTATTGCGTAATCACGACACAAAATTGTCACAACATCAAATATCAGCAAAAAACTATATTTTGTATAATTTAATTTAGATTTGTTTGTAAAATAATATGCATAATATAATATTAAAATATAAATAACTGTATTTTTAAATACAATGAATTATTGAACACGTACACATTTTTGAATGATTACAATTTAAGTTTTTTTAATAGCTACTAAACTAGTAATACTACATATTCTCAACAATTATGCTTTAAGCAGTGTATTAGTAGTTAGTATGCTACACTCTAAGAAAAGTCTGTAAAAATAGGGCACACTCTACTATCTTAATATGAAAAAATTTTCCGTATTGATTTTTTTTTTACCTGCGTTTTAAATTACGTTTAAATTATGTGTTTTCGGGTTACATGGTTATAATGGATAATGTCCTGGAAAATTACTAGTATCTTTTCCAGTTTTCTTACAGTGTACTAACCGATCAACAATCGCAGGTACAAGCTACTTACAAAGTGTATAATGAATTAACAATTATTAAATTATTATTATTATTAAATTGAACAATTACAAATAGCAGCTAACTCAATTGTGTGCAGATGATGTGTGTAGCGCTAGGCATCTTTGGTTTCCTCTTTTTGTGTAATTTTGATGGAAAATGTGTGCCTTTTTATTGTCTGAGTCACTTATCAAAAGTTGCTAAAAGTTGCCAAATAAATTTTAAAAATTGCTAAATTTGTTGCTAGGTGCTTTTGGGGAAAAAAAAGTTGCTAGGGTAGTCTGAAAAGTTGCTAAATTTAGCAACAAAATTGCTAAGTTGGCAACACTGCAGTCACATGCTGTTTGCTAATTAGTGGTTATTAAGTACAAAAACGGCGTGAAGGCCGCAGACTGGTTAGTTAACGCACCATGTTTATTATCGCGAGATGTAAGAAACGATAATTTGCTTATAATGGTAAATTTTAGTTGTCAGTAAAACAGTGATTTAAAGATATAAAAACGTATTTAAAATGGGATAAAATCTCTGGCATTATACACCAGTTTTCTGTAACTTTTCATTTTTAAGAGATTTATTTTAGTTAAGCACGGCTGCATTTTCAAACACTTTGCCTGCGTCCCAATGTGCATACTATCCATCTTAAATTCTATTAGTAATTTTCAATACTATTTGGGGCAGATAGAGTGGATAGTATGCACATTGGGACGCAGGGACTGTCTACATTCTTCTTCTTGACTGACAGTGTGATGTCAGATCAATGGTCTCTTCCCTCAGGGTGACATTGACACACTCATTAGTTAAAGATAGATGTGCAGTGGCCATACAACCCTGCACTGCTTGGATGAATAACATTGAAAAGGACAATACTATTGCTAACATTTAGCATTCATGCACTGCATAGATGTAAGCGTGCTTTCGTTAATGAGATGCTGTCATAAGAAACACATGGGTTCAAACAAACAAGTACAAGATGTGGTAACACAGACCAGTCTGACAAAATCTGGTTCAAATATGATCTCACAAACCTGTGAAAGCTAATGGCATATGTTCAACATCTCTTAAGTTATCTGTTACAATAGGGACGAGTTACCATGTGCCCTACCAATTCTCCTAGTACCCATTTCTACTTCTTTTCCACCTGTGCTGGGTCACATTAAGCAGTTCTTTTTCCTGGGCAAAGGGTTCATCACAGGGTGAGCTGTCTATCCAACAACCTACTCAGATTTATCTACTATTTGGCTAACCTTGCTCTGAACTCACCCCCTGAGATTTGAGCTGACTTCTCCAACACACATGCACTCCATGACACAGTTTCATGTCCTGATCCCACTCTCAACAGTGTCCATCATTGGCGTTAGACATGCCAAGACTCATTCTTCAGTTTTTGTCATTTGTGTTATACATTTTTGGTGATTATTCCCCCAGCCCCACAGTATACACTATTTATTTTATATAGTTTATCAGAAAGTAACTTTTCCTTTCAGCCACAAAATAACAGCAGAGTGTAGAATGAAGAATGTGATGTGAATTGGTAATCACATAATTGCAATAGCTGCTTCGAGCCTGTTGTATGTCAGTTTCAGTCCCCAGTGTGCTTTGATAACACTATTGTCTTCTAATACTGCAGCAGGGATGCACCGCATGGAAAGAATTTGAGGGAGAGACGCCGAAAGAAAAAAACATCTGCCTGTAGATTTGATTTTATGAGTTTACACAGTCTTAGATCTTGCATCCAATTTGGCAAATCGAGGCGTAGGAGAAAATTGTGAACAGGCACTGCATTACCTACCCATCTGTTTGGTGCGATACAGCTGCATCGACACCGAACATCAGCCGTTCAGCTAGGTGTGAGTGACAAAGCTGAATAAAATGACAAGTTCTAGATTCATCTATTAGCCTTCCAGTGGCTGACCCCTCTCCAGTCTGCTTTCCTGTTTAGCGGAGTTAGTGTTGTGACAACCCTGCCTAGTGTACAATGAGCTCACGATTGGCTGGCCTGCAGTGGTGGAATGCTGACCATGAAATGCCTGTGAGTTTTGGCAGAGACAGAACAAGCACACTGCCAGGGACTGACACTTCCCTGTTTTCAAACCAACATGAACACCCACAAAATAACACTCACCATGGTTTTTTTAAGCTCAAATACTGTTTATTTGAAGTTGACAGTAATATGAAGATAGACATGCTGGAATTACTTTAAACAAGTCCCATACGGCAAAAAATATACTTTTTTTTTTTTTTTTCCTGGCCAAAATATATTTCTAATATATGCGGTAAACAGTACTGCTTAAATTCGAAATATATTTAGATATATTACAAAATATACTTTGCGAAAGAACATACACTTACAATCTTAACTTGAGTAAATGCAAAAATGTGTTTTATTTATTTTTTTAACTATGTTTTGGACAGTATTACGTTTGGATTGAAATATAAAAAATGGGCAAAAGATAAATGAGAAAAAACTAAAACTTACTAAAATTTAATGTTTATGTAAATATATCTATATTAGCAACTTTAAAAATATAAATATTTGAAAAAATATATATACATTTGCCGTATGTGGTTAAAGACTTGACTTTGACTTTTGTTACACAAATGTTCTTAAAATAAGCGAAAATCTATAAAACTCCCATGTCACACCTTACAAGGGCAAAAAAGCCCTGATGAAAACCTCAGAGCATTGTAAGAACCATTTCTTTATTAAAGGGATAGTTCAACCAAAAATGAAAATTACCTCTTGATTTACTCACCCTCAAGCCTACATGACTTTCTTCTTTCAGACGAATACAAACGGAGTTACATAAAAAAAAATGTCCTGGCTCTTCCAGTCTTTATAATGGCAGTGAATGTTGCTTGAGATTTTGAAGCAAAATAAAGTGCATCCATCCATTATAAAAAGTGCTCCACACACAGCTCCGGGGAGTTAATAAAGGCCTACTGAAGTGAACTGATGCATTTGTGTAAGAAAAATATCCATATTTACAACTTTATAAACCGTAATCTCTAGTTTCCACTAACTGTCGTATGCACCTTCATGAGAGAGTGGCGTTCCAACAGGTGACGTAGGACAAAGGCGTAGCGTAAGCTCCGATGAGAATACACTAGTCTCTTGAGAACCAAGTTTTGTTTTACAGAAAAGGAAAACCAGTCTCCTCTTGGCTTATATTGAAATCCTTTGACATTTTTCTTTACAAATCCTCGTTTTGTATTTCTAATTCATGACTGGTGTTTTGTTTTGCTGGAATGCCACTCTCTCGTGAACACAAGTACAGCAATTAGCGGAAACTAGAGATTATGGTTTATAAAGTTTTAAATATGGATATTATTCTTACACAAACACATCGATTTGCTTCAGAAGGCCTTTAATAATCCCCCAGAGCAGTGTGGAGCACTTTTTATGATGGATGGATGCACTTTTTTGGGCTTCAAAATCTCGAGCACCATTCACTGCCATTATAAAGATTGAAAGAGCCAGGACGTTTTTTAATACAACTCTAATTGTGTAAGTCATATACACCTAGGATGGTTTGAGGGTGAGTAAATCATGGGGTAATTTTCATTTTTGGGTGAACTATCCCTTTAACTGTAACAGTCTGTGCTCCTTACTATCACAATATCCAAAGAACACGTTCACCTACATGCCTGTGTGCAGTCCAGTATAGGGCAACAAATCCAAATTTATCCACGTAAATCTCGCAGACATAACAGTTCCTGGGAAAACAAGCCACCTTGATACGCTTGTTCCCAATGACCCTTTCACAGTCTTTTTTTTTTTTCTTTTTTGCGTCCACAAAGCAACAGAGTGATATTCCTGGACGTAGTGCTTGCTTTGCATTAAAAAATTGGTTTTGAGGATTTTTCACAGTCACACTTCTTCTAAGTTTAAGTCCGTCCTTTGAATGTGTTCATACAGGTGTAGCTTCCTGAAAACTTATGGATCTCTTCCAGGGCAGACTGGGGCAAAAGACTGTGAAAAAATCAAGAAGTTATGTGGAGCCAATTGAAATATGTAATATTTAATGCATAGAATAATGAATAATCTTTTATGAAATAATGAATTGTGAATAAAAATGTTATTCTGCTCTGATTCCTACAACAGTGATAGTCTCACCTCTTAAGGATGACAAGAAAGTGCATGGTCCATGGCAGGACAACAAAGGCAGTGTTGGTCCTTACAGCTTCCACAGTGCGTTCGGCCACCATCTCAGGATTCAGAGGAGGAAACAGCTTAGGGAACCTAAAACATGAATTCATTGAATGATGGACCACTTTTTTAAAATTTTAACTAGGTCTTCATGTTTATCAGCACTAGCAGATCATTACCTAACTCTCATGCCCTGGAACATCTCTGTGTCAGTATGGAAGGGAAGCACCGTGGTGCAGCCCACTCCTGGACAGTCCAGCAGGCCTAGCGTCAGGCTTTCCATGAAGGCATAAGACGAGGCCTTGGACGTGCAGTAGTCGATGGCTCCAGGGATGGAGGAGAGGGAGAGAATGGAGTTAATGCACACCACGTGGCCGTTGCAGAGCTCCAGCATGCGAGGCAGAAATGCTTTCGTGGTCTGTGGGGGAGACAGACACAATTACACATTGTTCTGTTCCCTCAATCATCCTCTGGAAAATCCAACAATAACAATGAAAGCTTCAGAACTTCGGGGTCAGGAATGTGTTAATTGTCTAGTATTCTCTAGACTACCTTTGGTGAAAGTCAACAAGCATATTTGACCGGCTCAGCAGAAATATGAGCCCACATTCAGTGTTTGATCTCAAGTCAGATGATGGCTCCTCTGCAAAACTCTATATAAAACTGGCATTCAGAAAACGCCATGTGTTTGAGATTAGAGCAACAATATATTACAGCAATCCTCAGCGTGAGCTACTACTGCAGCGAAAGTCTCAGATGATCAGCTCTTGTTCTCATTGACTATGAATGTGTCCTAAAAAGCATGACTGTGCGTAGCCTAGATCTTCCGAGCAGTCCATTTTCTTCTAAACTATTCCACCAGTTCTGTTAGGACCATTCGCTTTTGTTTGTGAATCTCTCTTGTATTTTTGTCTCTGACTGTTCTATGTGAGGAATGCGGTGTTACTTTTTCTCTTTTGGCAAAAACATGCTTAATGATGAGGAAAGCTTCCAAGAATTACAGCATGCCAAGTGACTTAACGTTAAGTAACTGAAAAATGTTCTGCAAAACACAAAGGAGTATCTAGAGTTCATGTTAGGTTCAAAGCATGGTTACTGGACTACAATAAATTGACAGTCATGCGAGCAGCGAGTAAGTTAAGATATTGATTAGTCTCTTACCCAGAACTGTCCAAGTGTGTTTATGTGCTGGGTTTTCAGGAGTGCATCATCGTCACTGTCCATAAGACTTTTTCCATGGACAACAGCTGCATTATTGACAAGAATGGTGACATCCCCGACCTGTGTGAGACCACATCGCATCAAATTTACTGTGTGGATAAGTAAAATTGTATTATTTTGGTTCCAAGGAAAAGAAAAGATACAATAATAGATGCCAAATATGCCAAAGATGTTTAAAATTGTACCACAATAGATATCCAAGCAGAGAAAAATATACTAAAATAATAAAAAAAAAAAAAATAAACCAAAAAATATAATGTAAAGAAGGCAGTTGTTTAAATGAGAAAAAAATGTTTGTAATATAATAAAATAATGTAAAAATAAAATGAAAAAAAAAATAGCAACATTATGTAAAATAAATATAAATAATGCAATTATTTAATTTAGAAAACAACATGAACAAGGTTCCCACACAAGAAGCACTTCGGCATTAAAATACTTGAAAACCCCTAGCCTAGACCCTAGCAGCCGCAAAGGGGGTGCTAGAGAGCACCCTTCTGAAACCTAAAATAACAAATAAGAGACCTCACAGTCTTGTGGATGGATGTACCCAAGCAAAAGCCACAGGACTAGCTGTTTAAGACGGGGTTATTCAATGTAAAGTCCTTTTGGCTAAAATATATTTTTTGATCTCTTGAGACAAGGCATGAAGAGTTTAAACATACCTTTTCCCTGAGCACTTTGGCCTGCTGGTACACTTCCTCTCTGTTGCCCACGTCACACACGAAGTAATGGCACTCTGTTCCAGTCATGGAGATCTCCTCACATGTGTCTTTTAAACATTTCTCTGTGCGGCCCCACAAAATCACCTGAGGGAGGAAAATCATGATTGGTGTAAAGTAAATGCAGAACATCATTTACACTTTTCAAGACTACAGGAGTTTTTACATTGTAAGCTGAGGGACAACTCTCTCCAACCCTGTGATGTATTATGCATGATTGCTACACATTGATGTATAGGTTGAGCTCTCTAAGGAGTTACTGAATGAAGTATTTCCTTATCATTGTACACGAGGTTTAGGGAGAGCCAGTGAGAGTGATAGAGGACAGGGTCAGGCCGTGTAGGTCGGTTAACTCTCTGGCTATTAGATCCATCACTCAGCAAGGTCAGCGAGAGGTAATGAACACAAGGATGAGTCCATCCCCTCCCCATCCTGTCAATCTCAATCCACCTCATAAACAAACATACACACATAAAACAGTCACACATTCTGACCTTCTGAGGAACCCTTTAGTATTCAAAGCCTCTCAAGGGAGAGCAACAGTGTGGGGGAATCTCACATAACCTGTCAAGAACATGTCCGGGTCACCCCAATTGTTTTTTTTGTTTTGTTTTGTTTTTTGTTATTTTTGCATTGTGACAGTACAGAAAAATTTAATTAAATTAAAAAATAATCCATCTAGGGTATTTCCCTGCTTGCTAGGAAAATGCTCCAGCATCTCTGGTAACCCTACATAGGACATCAGGAAAAAAATAAAATAAAATAAATTAAAAATAATCTATCCAGGGTGGTTTCTTGGCTATGGCCTATAAAAATAAAATAAAATAAAATAAAATAAAATAAATAATGAAATGAAATGAAATGAAATGAAAATAATATATCCAGGGTGTTTCCTTGCCTATGGGTCGAGATTCTGCAGAGGCTCCATTATCCCCACAATCCTATGTAGGACAATATATAGTCACAGTGCAATTGAAAAAAGTGTTAATAGTACTAAAATTGGCTTAATTTTCTTTATATAAAATATAATTTTGAGAGGGACAGAGTGAAGATGTGCTTTCTCGTGACATACTGCCTGACTCATGTCCCACCAATGTCACAAACAACAGCACATAGTGGGTGTCCCATTATCAGTAAAAGTTCAAGCAACAGAGCCACCGGGAGACATGGGCAGGGGCAGCCTAACGCCCCCTCATTAGTGCTGGCCCAGAGGGGTCAGGCATGGGCCAAAGCCCAGCTGGGAGTATGGGAGTGCCAACCTCTATTCACCTTTACCTTCCCACCTTTATACCTCATCCTTCATCATTAACTTTGTAGAACTTCATAATTATAAATGTACTTTTAAAATATTTTAATGCTGTTCAAGGTTTCTAAACTCACAGACTAATGCAGTAGATTATAAGGAAAAGATGTGAAAGATTTTCATCCTATTTTAATCCCCTCTAAGGGAAATAAAACACATATTTGATCAATATTTAATTGAGGATGCCTAACTTGTGTCTGCTTGACTTGACTTTTTATACACAGCTTCAGCTCCATTGGCTTTCCGTTTAATTCTGTTCCTCTGGGATTCAGCCGTAAGCAGCCCACACAATAACACAAATGACATCATCAGCCCTGCTCTGCAAAAGCTGGCTGACCTGCCAATGAACTTGGTTGTGGTAACCAATCTGCAAGGTGCTTCTCTGCCTGCTACACCCCCTTGCGATTGATCCATTCACACACCTACACATGTTGGGCGCACATTCACACACATGAATGCAGCACACACACATTCACTCTCTCACACGCACACTATTAATGTATTCCTGACACTTGATGCTTGTGCTTTTAGTGGTGTTACTCTATTCTTGGGAAGAGTGATATAGTTTAAAGCAGTTTTATATTCATTAACAGTAATCATAAGTAATAAATAAGATGATTTTTGACAGTTCATCCTGTACGACTGGGGAGTTTGAGCTTCCCTGGAAGGTTAAAGAGTCACACATGATTTGAGTTCAACAAAACAGCCATGCCTGTCATCAGCCCATTGTTGGGCATTTGTAAAGACATAAAGGCTTAGGAAACACCTGTGTTTGTGTGCAGGAGGAATATGAAACAGAACTCAAGGCTTCAGATGAGGGCAGCAACAGGTCACTACCTTCTGTTGACTGCACTGACTGAAAAACCACACTGTGCCCCATCAGGACAAACTCAAAGTGTATTTACATAACCAAAAAGGTGTTTACTGCAATGTGAATAAATCAGGTAAACATGACCCTTACTGGTTTTGATTGGTTAATGCTGAAATAATAAACAAACCGATCAATTATGTAACAGAAAAACGTCCTACTCACATTTGGAAGTTTCTTATAGGCGCATAGATCTGATCTGAGCTGAGCTTTTCTATTTCTCTTTCTTACTTTAAAACCTAGGCCCTATGTGTGAGTACTGTAGGAGTGCTGTGAATTTTTATAACTTAATCCATGTCAGCAAGTGAGCAATTTTGAAAGTAATATTAAAAACGGCGTATTTTCACCTGTTGCCAAATACCTGTAGACGCTAACGAAGAGAAGCGGCATTGGCCAGATGAGGTAACCATAACAACGGTACGCCGCTTGCGCGCTTTCCGTTACGGCGGGTTACATCGATAAATAGCTTTGTTATGTTTCATTTTATTATATGTCTATGCAAATATATCACAGAACTTTATTGTTCTGTTGAAAAAGTTTTTGTAGCTACGTTTTTTAGCTAATCAGTCGCGTTAGTGGCGCCAAATTACAATTTGTGTTGCGCGAGACTAACCTCAGATTGCGCTTTGGAAGTTTACATTTCACAATATATTACATACTAATACTAATACTAATACATTTATTTTTAAAAAAGATTTTTAAAATTTCTTTAAAAAGCTCAAATTTATTTTCTATAGGCAGTCCTTGATCAAGACTGAAATGGAAAGCACTCAAAAAATTGTATTTTTTATTTATTATTATTATTATTATTATTACAAAGAGCATGTGAGTAGATAACATCGTATCAATTGCGTTACACCGAATACAAACACTAACGCAGCCTTACCTTTCTTGCTCCTTGCTTGGCAAACTCTTTAGCCAGGTGATGGCCGATTCCTCTTCCACCTCCAGTGATGAGGACCACATCAGTGCCCAGATCTCTGCGCTTCGGGCGCGTAAAGAAGCGCACGATCGCCCTCAATAAGCAAAATAAGATCTGGAGAGGAAAAAGCAACGCGCATCCCAGCACCTTCATCTCCATCATGACTTTCAGATAGTCCGATCTTTCTATCGAGTTTGTAGAATAAAACAAGCTCGTAAGAAGCGAATGTGCTTGTAACTTGTCAGCTGTCAAAAGGCACGCTGAAGTTCTCTGAGTAACTGGAAATGCGTCCTGCTCTCCAAGAAAGTCCCTTAAAGTGCGAGCAGGTCTAACAGAGGAGGTCCATCAGCGTGCCAAGTGTCTTACCTACCTACGAATGAAGAACTGTCACATGTGAGACTCTCTCTCTCTCTCTCTCTCTCTCTCTCTCTCCTCTCTCTCTCTCTCTCTCTCTCTCTCTCTCTCTCTCTCTCTCTCTCTCTCTCTCATCGCGCATGGAGAACGGTAAAATATCAGCCAGTCTCCGTGCGCTCAAGAGGCGGGACGGGACTCAAGTGTCTTGCGAAGATTGAGAGAGATAATTAGTGAAACATTTATTCATAATTTATGCTACACTGTTATCCTCTCATTATACGTGAAGTCATGCTGATCACTGTTAAAGACTTAACTGCTGTGAGACTCATTAGTAATGTGCATCTGTTTTGTCATCCAACTTTCAAACATCCTTAAGGCGTTTTCACACGACATTTAGGCTATTTTCAATATCTCTACAGTTTAATGCTGGTCTTCGAATCAATGTGAAAAAAGGTTAATATCGCTAGCAAGAATTCAAATGCGGCCTTCAAGTGGACTCGGAAATATCGAGTTCCACAGCTAACAGGGAACGTTCTCGGTTCTCAATGTTATGAAAGTTCCTCCAGTAGACCTATAAAACATTAGTTCAAAGTTTTCTGCTGGTCTTTAATGCTGTTCTTAAAATAGCACAAAATATTATTCAGTTTTTTTTTTTTCATAGAATGTTTGTTCATGGATGTTCATCTAATGTAGCATTCCCATAATGTTTGCAAAGTTATAAAAATAGAATGTTCCCTTAAAGTTCAAATAACCCAGGGAAAATATTTTTAATTTAAATAAATAAATAAATAAACAAATAAATAAAAAACTGGACGTTTTGACCGTTCAGAGAACATTCAAAATTAGTTTTTATAACTCAATGGGAACATTACCAAAACGTTCTTAGAACATATTTTTGATAGCTGGGTCATACCCTAATCTCGCAAAGTATCTGCGGCTTCGAACATTGCTCATCCAAAATTTAATGTTGCACTTGTGTTTGTGTCCCCAAATTTGATTGTGCATAAAATAAAATTAAAATAATTTTACATCGCTCATTACCACTCACAACCGACTTGTTTGCCGCCATATTTTGCGTCGACATACACGCCCCTTCCAAACGTCACAACTCAGGTCATTCATGTGCTCAGCACTGTATTTCTTTGCGGAAGTCTTATTATTTTATAATAATTAATTGGACGTTGTAAACTGTCTCACCATCATTTACATTTTGTACGAATTTTGTATGAACAGAAAAAAGAATTTAAATTAATTTCAAAAGTTGCCTTTAATTATTCTGCATCACGTGTAGCAACACACCTTGTTCACTGCAGAGATAATGATGTTGCGCTATAATGCATTACATAACTGCTTGAGGAACTTCTCAGTGCACACCAGCCAACAGGGTCTATGGACATTTTAGGCATAAAAAAGGTATTCGGTCTGAAGATCTATACCGTCATCTAGAGGTCATATGCAGTAGGTGAATCTCATTCTCAACATTCAATAGCTTCAGCCATGATATCAAGTAAGTGATTTTGCACTCAACAGCTCGGATATAAAGAACAACATTAATGAAATGATATTACAATAAGCTGTTTAGAATGATGAAAGCTGTAATGTATGTCCAGGATTATCTGTAGGCTATGTGGGCCGTCCCATTCCACTTCACTCTAATCCTTTTCTGCAACACAGCTGTGCACAAATACAATGTAGAAAATGAAGTCAAAGGATGAATATGTCACTGTATTGTGACAAAACAGGTGCGGAACAAACTGAGCTGAACTGTTGTCACATGGTTGGGGTGGTCAGGGAGGGTTGAGCTTATCGTTCTCATTCTGAGCACATATTTCTCTGCAGCAATCTCAGTCCTGGATTATAGCGTAGCTGCTGGACAGCAAGAGAGATGGCAGAGGAGCTGACAGAGTATCAGAGTGGGTACTAATGGAAAGCGCATCCCATAGTGTTCATGTTAACTCCAGAGTCAATGACAACAGCAGCAGCATCAGTGAGGGCCCAAGCATGTCTCCAGCAGAATCGCCAACTGAAAATTGTTTAACAGTCATGGTGAGAGTTTATCTACAATACTGTTGGATATGTCATGTGTAGGATGTTTTTGTGCCTTACGGTTCAGATGTATTTTCTCCTTCTTGATCCTGGGATTTTCTGTTAAAAAAAAAAATTTAAACTTTAGTTAAACCGTAAACGTTATCAATAAAAACACATAAAACAGAGAAATAAAAAGCATAGAAATATGTAACCTTAAAGGGTTACTTCACCCCAAAATGAAAATTTTGTCATTAATTACTGAATAAAGTCATTATTTTTTTTATTTTCTTTGCGTACAACAAGTATTCTCGTCATTTCATAAAGTTCAGATTGAACCACTGATGGCAGATGGACTATTTTGATGATGCCTTTCATATTTTTCTGGTCTTTGACAGTGTAATTTACTTGGCAGTCAATGGGACAGTCACAAGCCTCCTGGTTTTCATCCAAAATATCTTATTTTGTGTTTCCGAAGACGAACAAAGCTTTTACTGGTTTGGAACGATATGGGGGTAAGTGATTAATGACAGAATTTTCATTTTGGGGTGGAGTAACCCTTTAAGGCTATTTAGGATTTTAAAAAACATGTTAATTTGTGAAATTATCATAATGAACAAATCATGTAAGTATCATAAACTTTCATTGGTCACAGAGTTTATTTTATGCAATAATCCAATAGCCTGTGGATAAATCCTATTGGGTTTTTGTCAAGGGAACCAGGGTGATGCTAACTTTCAGGTAAAATTACGTCATCACTTCAGTGCTCTGTATTATCTAAAAATAATGTCCAAAATCAGTTAGGATTTAAACACATAGGACATGATGAAAATAGTCCCTAAATTGTAGGCCTCTCACACTAGTTGGATATATATATAGCTGTCACCACCAGCAGAAGTTCAGGGCCACCTATGCATTAGACAGGAACCCATCTTCAGTTGTGTACCTTTGCCTCCTCAGGTGTTTCGGCCTTTTAAACACAATTCACCCTCCCCTAAGGCAGGCCCACCACAGGCTGATCAGGCCTTGGTGTGGGTTCCTGTCATTTTGGGGCCCAGCTGGGGTCTTTCCTTCTCAGCCAGAGCCACCGGCTGCAGTATTCTGCCGAGTCTGATACTTGTTTAATGGTCTGGTGAAGGGTTTGGCCAAGAATTCCTAGCTCCTTAAGCAACTTGACAATGGATGTTGCTACAAAGCCCCTGCAGCCAACCTCCACAGGGCGGACGGACACTTTCCAGCCACGCTGTTGAGCATCATCTGCCATTTCCGCATACCGTAGTCTCTTCCTCTCATTTGCCTCCTCTGTAACATCTTCCCAGGGTACTGTCAGATCGATGAAATAGACAGACTTCAGGCGTCGGACCAGAGTATTAGATCTGGTCTTTGAGTGGGGGTCACAATCTCGACTGGGACTATGAGTCACTGGCCTACATCAGCCAGCATCTTCCAGTCCCTAGCTCCCTCCAACTGTCCAATCTTCACCAGTGAAATGGCCCTTCTCTGCCCCTGTTCCCCTGCTCGGATGAACAACATATCTTTAGTTAATGTTATGAGAGGTGTGGAGTTGGTAGATGTTCTTTTGAGCTCAATTGCTGCAGCGAGACATTTCAGCACTTGGTTGTGCCTCCATGTATATCTGCCTTGAGAAAGGCTCACTTTGCAGCCGGTGAGGATGTGTCTGAGGGTGGCTGGGGATGAGCACAGAGGACATGAAGGATCATCTCCTAACCACTGCTGGAGGTTTTTTGGTGATGGAAGAACATAATACATAGCTCTGAGGAGAAAACTGATCCTTCCTGCCTGCAACTCCCAAAGATCTTTCCAGCTGATCTTCTTTTTTTCTATGCCCTCCCAGATGGTCCACTGTCCCTGTTGTGCTTGTCCAACGGCCTTGGCGTGTCTTGCCGCTTCTTCCAGATGAAGGATTTCTTGAACCACCAGTTTCCACCATTCTGATGGTGTTGCCTTATTCCATAAGGGTCTTCCCTGAGATAGGCCCAGGCCCCCTCTCCCGTGTTGGACATGTCCCACAATGTCAGCATGACAAAGTGCTGATTTTGCTAGTTGTATGGCATCACCTGGTGTCCATTTTCGTCCCGATGGCAGAGATGGTCTAACTTCCCGTATTAATGGATCTCGGGATTCTGAAAGTGTCATCACTTGCCTTGCTTTAGTGCACTTGAACTCTCCACCAAACTCAAGACGGGCAGCTCAAGGATGCCATGTCCATACAGGCTGATGGTATTTAGACATCGTGGAACCCCTAGCCATTTCCTCACATAGGAGCTGATCTTCCTTTTTATGTATTGAAATTTGATATTGAAATTTGAATAGTATTAGCTGGTCAGGTGATCTCAACATGGCGGCCACCATGAGACTACCTGCTCTATGTAAAAGAAAACAACTTTTGTTAAACTACTGATATGACTGTAGCTATAGATCTGTTTACACTATGTTAAATAGCAGGATTTTCTGATATTTATACTACTCATTGCAAATAGTGTCAATTATCTGCACCTCAGTATTGTAGTACATTATAAAAAAAGTATGCAATAATAATGTATTGAGTGTAAATTATCATTTTAATTCAAATTATTAAATGGAAGTCCCCCTACACCTACCCTAACCCTAACCCTACCCGATACTTTATCTTCAACTTTTTGATTATTTTCTTTATTTTTATTGAAAATAAATGCCTTTCCGATGTGATATGAGATTTGAAAAGGGAAAAAAAAAAGTTCGGCAAAAGGTGGATTCAAACCCGGGTTGATTGCGTCAAAAAGCACACGTTTTACTATCTACGCAACTGGCCTTGACATTTATCAAGCGTCTTTTGTAGAGTTGACTGCCCCAATCACACGTTGGTGGGCGGAGTTAGTGTAAATAGCCTCTGCCAACAAGGTGGGCTATTTGCACTTAGTGTAAATAGACACTCCGAAAAAGAAAACATGTTAATGAGAAACAACATTACTGAGTGCAACTTTAAGTCCATAAATGGTTATGCATGCTGGTATCAAAAACTTACTATACACTATGTGGGCACAGTTTGTTTTTGTTTTGTTTTTTTGCCTACTGATCAAACACTGTGATGTCTTTTGAAAATAAACAGCTTCCTGCGATTATATCTCACTAAACAGTATGGGGCATTTAATTACTAGTACAAACAAAATACTGTGAGAAATAAGGATGTTTGGGAATGGTATGAACATTTTAATGTATGCGAGTGCTGGATAAAGACAAGTCACTGTGAACGTCAGATGTGGATCCAGCATTGTGAAGCAGACACATCTTAGGTAGAAACTGAACAGTATGAGGCATCTGAGTGTTGGCTACAGACCACTTGAATTATGTGTGATGCATCTTCTAGTATACTGACCAAATACTATGAGGCGGGTGTGAGTGTTGGTAGATCCCAATGGGTTTTGGACCGTGCAGCGATACATGGATCCGTTGAGCTCAGCTGGGACTCTCTCCAGAACCAGTACTTTCCCAAATCTCTCTTCACTTCCATCCAGCAGAGGTCCTCCCACACGTGTCCATGTGAACAGAGGCTCTGGAAACACTTTATTCTGTAGCACAAAGAGAAAACCCAAATATTCATTAAATACTTCAGACATTTAAAACACTGAGCATGGTTATACCCTGCAGAGTATATAGTTTATATTTTTCGGCATTCAAGTGTGAAACATAACAAACAAAGCTAAAATATTTATGAGGAGTTGCTAGGGAGACTCTTTTTAATCATTTATATACATTTGCTAAACACCACTGGCAGTATTAATTTTCTCATCTTTTTTTGAACTTGAACAGTTTTCAAAAGAAGCTCTCAAAGACATTTAAGGTACACTATAAATCATCAAAAGCAACTTAATTATTTAGTTCAACATTTCCGAAAGACATTGGTAGGCATTATAATGTAAAACATTAGCCGTTGTTGTTGCCCTGCATTCAAATTAGAGTAGTATTCTGCTGAGACAAAAACATGAATCACTGCTACTGTTAAGTTGCATTGTTTGCAAATAATTATTTTGCACCACTTTATATACTAGAAACATTTCTTCTTTCATGATTGTACCGCTTTGGGCCCCATTTGGAATCCTTCCACTTTGATGCGAACGGTGTCTCCCACTATCGCTCTGCTTGGTGCCACAGAGAGTTTTGGGCCTTTTGGAGCAGCTTGTAAACAGTGAGAAATAAAAGTGTTGTCATTATGTCAGAGGAGGCAGAGAGTCAAGGTCTTCCATTTATATATATATATACACACACATACACACACACAGGTTTTGTATTACTTGGAACTGACTGTTAGTGTGGATAATTTTGGCAATGTGCATAACCTTAGTTCAATGAGGCCTACAATCAATCAGCTCCCAAAAGAAATCCAATATTTGGTAATAGCATAGCAAAACAAGAAATATATGAGCATTTTTTTGTATGCTGGTAATTTTTGAGTGTAATAAGGTAGGAGGAAAATCCCAAAAATGTACAAAAATTATCAAATCGTATTTTTAAAGTTGTTATACCCTGTGTAAACAATAAGGTTTAGTCTAATGTGGTAACAGTAACTAGCATTAAAAATATATAAAAATAAATAAAATATATATGTATATTTCAAAAAGACCAATAAGTAAAATCAGTCATTTTAAAGTGAATTTAGGTATCACAAAATTATAATGAAAAATTAATATTACATTTAATAGTGTTGCTAAATTTGAAGATTAAGTAAATGCTGACTTTAAAGTAAAGGTAATCTAAATGTAAAAACAGGAAAAAGGAGCAAACATGATTAAAATATTAAATAAAAAACTCTAATATATTGTGAGAACCTAATAATCATACTTAAGGCCTGTTCCCACCAAGAACGATAACTATATTAGCGTCCACACCAGCGGACGATATCATCTGTTTATCTGTTTTAATTCATTTATCAGCTGGAAAAAATCATTCTGAAAGTGATTCCAAGGATATCGTTTTTCTGTGCCTTTATCGTTATAGCTGTGGTGTGGGCCCTGCTATCCTTTTATATTGAGAACGAGTTTTAGAACTATATCATTATCACTGTCTTTATAGTTATCATCCTTGGTGTGAACGGGCCTTTAGACCCCCTCAGTAACTGTATTCGGTAACGTATATAAAGTGACACTCACAGAGTGTAACCTCTGCCTTCATGGGCATGGAAAGAGCAGGGTGCTTGACTTCACAGGTGAACAGAGCCTCATTGTCCAGCTGTGGGTTCAAGTGCCAGGTCAGCATAGCTTGGACCTCCAAAGTACCGTCATGAAGCTCAGACTGCGTATGGTTGAAATAATACAATGGGCTTGAGCTCAGCACCCAGCGGGGAAACTCTCGGCTGATCACAGTCTCTGGGATGACCTCTGTGGTGGGACTGGCTTCTTCCTGACCAGGGGCTCCAGACGTGTAGCTGCGCTGGGGCCGGTCCTTATCCAGACGCACCGGCTCGCTGTAAGGGCCCAGGAAAGAAAGAGACTTCTGCACTTTTGTATCATCCAGTTCTCGACTGATAAGCGGCTGGTTATCCATGGCAGCGAGCAAGCCTCTGTTTTCCACTTTCTCAGTAGACGTGAAAGGATGGACATCAATAAGTTCTCCATCCCTCTTGAAGTACACCTGAGTATGGTGAAGAAATAATTACGAAAAGTTACAACTAAATGGCAAAGAAACACATTTCCATTTAAATAACCTCTGCTTTGTACATGCCCGTCTTTATTTAGGTTTTAATTTAGAGCTTGTTTTTAATTCTTCTACTAACCACGGGGGCAGGTTTTCCTCCAGTTACAATGCAAACAAGTGTGAAATTTTGAGCCTCGTAGCGACTGAATCGAGCTGGCTGATTTGCTGCCTCAACAGATATTGATTTTGGTGGAGCTGAGAAAAACAAAGACATTGAAACTCATTATAAATCAATAGCTTCACACCAGCAATCCAAAGAGATAAGCAGAGATGACAGTGCAGCATTCAAAGTAATTATTAGTATCTTTCCCTCAAGGACACTTTTGTGCTTCAGACCGCAAGCCAGGAGATCCTCATTTAATGAGATTTCAGTTTATAAGCAAAGTGCATTAGTAGGCAAGATTTATATCACAATACCAAAATCTCTTGTTTTAAGTCAGTAATCCATGTGAAATCTTTCTGATGGATTTCTTAGCTGCCGTTAAATGAACTCTAGCTCGTATCTCACTTACATGTCATGGCATATTACATCCGATTGAAACTTATTAATTTACAAGTACATGCAGAGGGAAATTGCATGAATACCCTGCTGAATATTCCCAGACTTTATGGGCATGTAGGTACTTGCACAAGCAATTAAGAAAGAGAATGAGAATTTAAAATATTGCCCTGGTTTTGATACCGAAAAGATATACACACTGCTGAATCAAAATAAGCATCTTTATCAAGTAGTTAATCATGAATTTTCCATTATCATTATTACACTTAAAGAGAATCCTTTCAAATAACAGAAAGGTGCACTGAAATGTTTTTTTTTTTTTTTTTTTCCAGAGGTTACAGATATAGTTCACACAAAAATTAGAATTCTGTCATCTTTTACTCTTTCTCATGTTGTTCCAAACCTCTTTCCTGTGTGGAACACAAATGAAGATATTTTTGTCAATACAATGAATGTCAGTTGGGCCCAAAGTTATTCTTTCATGTGCCCAAAAGAAATAAAGTCATACAGGTTTGAAAGAACATGATTTTTTAGAAGAACTATGGCAGTTAATAACAGAATATAATGGATTTTGTTGACCCAACCAGATACTAAAGCAAATCACTGCATTTTTTTTTTTTTTTTTTGACGTCAACGTAAAAACTGTGTATGATGGTTTATAAGTAGAACCTACACATGACATTAAGAGTGATACTCCCAGATGCCAAGACCACCTTCTCTCGAGATGCCCTGTCATAGATCCCCACATGGCATTCATATGGTCCATCATCTTCCATCTGAACCTCAGGGAGCCTGAGAACAGTAAGGAACAATCTGTCTAAACACATAACAGCAATCATAAAAATAGCACTGTGCATGCCGAGAGGAAAGCCAAGTAATATCCACTATAAACTGTGCTCAGCTGGATATAACTATAACCTGACAGTTGACTGGTAAACAAGGTCTTCTCGTCTGCGAAAGTCCTCCATGTGAGAAAAATTGTTGTTGTACATGGCGTCGTAGGTGAAAATTTTCTGTTTTGATGTTCCACCTTCCGTCACCTTTGAAAACAATGACAATATACTATCACGTACTGGCTAAAAGAAAGTTGAGAGATTTTTTTTTACATTTTTTTTTGCATTTACATGTTTCCTACTTACAGTAAATGCTTGATTATTTGCAATAATTCACATAAATGTTTAGCTGTCATCTGGACTAAAATCATGCTTAAAAATGTATGAATTTCATTGTATAAGATAACTTCAGCATTAAAGCAACTGGCTTCTATGGTGCAAGTTCTTGTAAGTTCAGAAATAGCTTCATTTTTCTGAGCCAGTTTTAACCAGTTGATGTCAAAGTGGTTTTTAGTACATGTATCATCTTATTAACTATGAACAAGATCCATTAACATCTGACAACCACTTTTACAGTTATGCACCTGGCAGACATTTAGTTTCAAAGCAAATTCATTGCTTTTAAGATAAAGTATAAGTTTTTACCGGTTGGTGTCAAATATTTAATTTTGAAAAATAAATAAAATGGTTTGATGTTTTGTTATCTAATACAGAGACTTCAATACATTTTTAATAGTTTATGGGACCACTATTAGAATGTGACCTTTGTATGATTTCCAGTGGAGGGGGATAGATGCAGAAAAGCAAAAATAATTTATGATTTTATAAGTAATTAAATAAACATATGATATATTGGAAATGATGTGGCAGTCTTTTTTAAAATGTCATGGAAATATATTGGCATACTGATGTGTTTAATTGAATGTTTTATCCATTGGCTCATCAAAACTGCCACACTTATGTCTCTGTGTGACGACAAAATGAAAACAGCTTGTCCTAAAATCACTGAGCCGTTCACTCTTAATCCTGAATATATTTTCATATTTTTGACAACTTCTGTTCTCACAATGTCAGTTTGCCAACAGAACAACAACCTAAAAGAGTTTGAAAAGGCACAAAAACTAGCACACTGAAAAACAAGTGATTATTTTTTTTCCAGGATGCTGAAATAAAAGGCGTATCATGCAAAGATGAAACTCGGACCCCACTTACCCGAAACCACACAATCTCTCGTAAGTTGCCATCCGTCCTGAAATTGCACTTCAAAGTCACTGTGTCCCCCATAACCACAGGAGGGAGAGGCTCAATGGTGACTGTTAAATAACCTGGAAAAAGATAGCAGTGTCAATTTCTGAATGCATTATTACATCCTACAATTGCACAGCCCTCCTTTAAAATCCCATTCAAATTACCAGCAACGAGTCCTAGCAAAATTACAGTGCTCTCCTCATTTCTGAAATCATTAAGTCATAAGTTAGCAAAACGGAGTGCTTTTGAAGAACGCAATATAAACCTCCCCCAAGAGAGGTCATACTGCAACGACAGTGAAATTATAGCGTATAATGAGCTCTTGATCCAAGTTGTGAATATTTCAGATCAAAAAGCATGATTGCAAAAACCAGTATTAACGGATGTTGTGAGAAGTCCACAAGAAGATGTCTGTGTGCTATGTTTCATTAATTTTTAATCTCCTCACAGCAAGAAATAAAAGTCTTTCATCAGCACATACCTGACAGGTATACCTGATTATGCATTATTCAACCAACTCTGCTTGTAAAGACACTGATCCAGAAAAAACTGTTCTTAAAACAATGTCTATATTACAGACATATTAGTATTAATTGATTTTTTTGCTCTCAACCATGGCAAAACAAAACAGCAAAATAAAAAGCATAAACAAAAAAAAAAAAACTAAATATAAACAAAAACCAAAGTAAATTACTCTATAGAAATAAACTTTAAAATAAATTATAAATAACAGACTTTAATCAGCACATACATGACGTGTATCCTTGATTATCCATTATTCAACAAACTCTTGTAATGCTTGTAATGACATTGATCCAGAAAAACTGACCTAAAATCAATATCTATATTGCAGGCAATGTTCCTTATTTCAATCTTTTTTTTTTCTTTTTTTTTTGCATTGATTTACTCTTACTTCTTATGATCAAAAAATGTACAAGTAAAATATACTATAAAAAATAAACTTCAAAACAACAGACTCTCATCAGTTCATGCCTGTCAGGTAATGTATTGTATCTCTCTGATGAAATGCAACAAATTAAAATTAAATTTAATTAAATGTAAAGAGACTAAGTAAAATCATTAAGTTAAAGAAACAAAGTAAAATGAAATGAAGCGACATGAAACAAAACACAAATCTAAATAACAAAACACAAAGCAAAGCAAAATAAAAAACGTAAAGAAACAAAATAAAGTAAAAGAAGCGAAAAAATTAAATCAAGCAAAAAACTTAACAAAAAGCAAAGCAAAACACACTATAAATCCTATAAAATACAACAAAATGTAAAGAATCAAAACAAAGTAAACTAAAAAGAAACAAAGTGAAACAAAACACAAAACTAAACAATAGAAACAAAGCTAAGAAAAATAAGAAACTGTAAAGTAAAAACAGTTAAATACTAAAATAAAACACAATTAAACAAAATGTAAAGAAACAAAAAGTAAAATGAAGAGAGGCAAAGTTAAAAAAAAAAACAAAGCTGAGCAAAATAACAAATTGTAAAGAAACAAAAAAGTAAATGTAAAAGAAGGAAAGTGAAACAAAGGTGAACAAAAAATAAACTCAACAAAAAAACAAAGCAATGCAAAATCCACTATAAATACTGCAAAATCAAACAAAATGTAAAAACACAAAAAGTAAAATCAAAAGAAGAAAAGTGAAACAAAACAAAACAAACAAACAAACAAAAAACAAAGCTAAGTAGACTATAAATGCTACACTATAAATCAAACACCCATCTGTTTAGAATGGATTTGAAAAGGTGCTGCACACACACATTGTTCAGCGCATTACAGTATTAGATGATGGCTGTCACAAAGATGGATTCTTTGTGTAGTTTGATGCTTCAAGATCTAAAGCTATATTTCATCTCTTCCAAGTCTTCCAGCCATCAGTGCTGCCAGAGCTGTGTCCCTGTCCAAATAAAGTGAAAGGACTTAGTTTACAATTGTTACTCAAATTTTTACCAACGTCAGACAGAAAGCATGAAATGCCTTCATATCTTGAACAACCGTGAAAAGCAGCCGTGTCTTGCTGAGTGCTGCAGTTCCATTGAAACAGTCACCGTGTACCGAGCACAGGCATCAGAGTGGGAGGCAATCGGCCTATAATCTGTCACAAATTCACTGACCTACAAAATCCCACTGCTCCACCGTATTGGCTTTTTTAACTGTGACGTCAGTGAATGGATTATTTTTTTCAGTGTGTGTGTGTGTTTTCTTCTTTCCCTAATCCATGGTATTTTCTCCATCAACCAAGTGATTCTGTAGGCTGCCCCACATGCAGCACAGGACACTGGGAATGTCCTGTGACCCTCAAGCACACACTTCTTCATGCCGTCATTTACTGAGCAAATGCTGCAGAGTGTCCTTTCGAAGGCTTAGTGAGTGAAGACCATGTCAATTTTGAGGGTTTACGACAGTCCCACACCACATAAGCACCTTTTATAGAGTGCAATAATCTTGGAAATCACAGAAAATTAATCTCTGGTCAAATGTCAAAGTTGATTAGAAATGTTAATGGTGATGTGTAAGGATTAGTTGGGCCACTGTGATGATTTCAGTAATCTGTTTGATTATATAAACATGCATAAAAGCATATCAAAGGTTAGAGTGTATTAAAGATGTCTAGTGTACTCACAAGAAGGCATTTGTGTTATCTGTGAATATGATAAATTAATCATACAGTTTAAAACAGTGGAGAAATTGATCAAAAATGACATCAGTTAAACTGATTGCTAGGTCACCATATATAATTAAGGAAACGTGTATTCTTTGTTCACACCCATATTTACATTAACAATCAATCAATATTGGTTTTGAATGACTTATTCTTAAACCTTTACATTTAGTTTGCCCCAATCTTTGCTGTAAATCATGAATTTTACTAAACAGTATCATTATAATTTACTCCAGTGTAACTTCCAATTCTGTCAACCTTATTAAACAAAAGTCCAAAAATCATGTTATATGCATCATGATAAAACTTGAATATGATATCTGTTGTAAAGACTTGGAGAACCAAAGCAAAATACATAAGGCTTAAATCACATATCTATGATTACAAATTAAGAAACACTGCTATTGATGCACTTCTCAAAGCTTCTGGACCTCTAATATGATCTGACCGGTGACATTAAGTGCTCAACTCAAGGGAATGAGACATGACATGATGCGAGGCAGCATTATTGAGTTACAGTAAAGAGTCTGATGGCTGCAATTACTGATTCATGTCAAGAACAAGCGCTCTGTCTCTCTTATACATGCATATGAAAGAAAAAATGAACTTACTCAAATGAAAAATACTCATTACATAATATTATATTTGCTTGTTATTAACTGTAGATATTCCTGCACTACTGTTCTGCAATCAATGACCTTTAATTATTTCAGAGTGCAGATAACCCCTCATAAAACTGGGTCAGGACAAAAGATTAAGCTTTATCCTCAAAATAACCACCCATCAAAATCATTAAACAAGTGCACCTGAATTTAAAGGAAAAGCCACCTCAATCTAGAAATCAGTCAATCAGTACTGCATTCATATAGTGTGGAACTATATATTGTGTGGATATATATATATAGTATATATAGTGTGGAGCCTGAGGCTGTAAATATATACTGGAGATGTGCTTTAAGCAGTTTGGTATTAATAGCCTACCAAAATGTACAGTGAAAAAGTAAAGACTATACATTCAGTCTAAAGTGCAGAGAAAATATCAATATGGTATGACTTTTATAGCTGTTCTTTAAACAGCTGACTGCTCAAATCATACATAATTCAAGTAAAACTTACCTATAACGAAATCCAGTAGGTCAGCACACAGGAGCAAAGATAAAGTAATTATACTCATCTCCTTTGCGTTATTTTAATATCAGTAAATGCCGCAAGAGTGTCAGTATTCCATCTTAATATTATGTTAATGTCATCCTCCGTACAAAGCTGAAATATTGAGTAACTCGTCGCGATTCTCCCTGTGATTTCTCATGGTGTCCTTCTAAGGGAGCAGCAGCAGCAGCAGCAGCAGCATCTCTCTGGGCTCCGTCGGGAGGAGATTCACCAGAGCAACAGATTTGAATGAATTCATTCTCTCGTGCGCGCGCAGTCATTAACTCTCACACTCACACTCGCTCAGTAACCTCGAGCAATCTGAACAAATGACTGCCAGGGAAAAACACTTAATGCTACGTTATTTACATATTAAGGTTGGTATAAAAACGCTTTTGTGTTCACTGTAAAATTGTATGCATTTTATTAATGGAGAGATTTTTAAGTGAAAAAATTATTTGGTTTACTAATATACAACTAATATACATTATTAATGCACAGTATACTGCTATAGAAAGCCAAATGGATGGATTGTCAGTTTTCGGCACTCACACAAATACACATTATAAAAGGGTACATGACATTTAGATACCCCTCAGTGTATTGTGATCATAGAGGAGCAGGTCAGACATTTTTCCAGAGAAACTGGGTTATTTTTTCTCTGTCTCTATCTCAGCAGCTTTTTTCTTTTCTTTTCTTTTCTTTTCTTGTATATACACGCTGAGAAATGAAGCACAAGCCACGTTGTAAAAATATTAAGAGATTGTAATGTAAAAAATAATGTAAAATGCTATAGGAAAAACTTGTTAATTGCTTACACATTATAAAATAATAAAAAAATAAAATAAGTTCAAAGTATGATTTTTGTGGGTCAAAAAATATAGTGTAGTAAGTTCTTATGTGACAGAATTTAAATGATTTTAATTTAAAGTTGTTTTTTTTTAAATAGTTAAATGTATATCTGTTATGTTCAGGTTTATATATTAAAATATGGCTATGAAATTAATGGCTATGAATTGTAAATAGGTAGCAATATACTTGAAACTATACTTGCTATTTTTTTTTTTTTTTTTACCATAAATGTAAGAGGATTTGTTTTCTTTACAGCGCATCTTAAATCAACACACGTTGTAGTATAAGTAAGTACAGTTATTTGCACATCCTCCATAGTCACAGAGGTATGAACATTGTGCTTCTATTTAAGTTTAACAAAGGAGGGGCGTTATCTTGATCAAGTCCTTCAATTAGCAATAATGAGATTCTTGATTTCCCACTAGACACAAAGCAATCAAACATCTCTAATTAGAAGCCTTTGATGTAAGCATAGTTAACAGCTCCTCAAACTAAATGAGGCTCCTTACCAATCACAACACAAAAGTAACTTACTGTCATAGAGGAAAAACACCATCCTCAAAGTAAACCAAAGTTTCTCTTCTGCAAACATAATAGCTTTTATATTCAATAACAGCCTAGCTTGATGCATTTGAGAATTAATTAAATGCATCATGTCATTTACTTGAAAAACACAACAGGAATAGCACAAAATTATTAGATGGAATGAGCAAAAATGTCTACTATAAGAACGATGAGTGGCTGTTAGACAGCTCCTTTGAATCCTGACAGGTCAGTTTTACTTCACGTCTGCCAGAGACGTGATTTGGCATCCTTTTCACGTAGCACTGGTGTCACAATGTGCATATATTAACCGCTGCCTGAGCTGCGCCATACTGCGTTTGCTGATATGTTTACTGTGAGAGCTGGCAGTGGCTTCCCAGAGATAAAAGGCAGAAAATATGCTGAGATTCAACATAAAATATTACTCTGCACTATTAATTTACAGCAGGTCTTCACACACAATGCCATTTCCAAACCATTTAATGTTCAGTCAGTTTAAAATCAAATGAAAAGCTTTTAAATGAAATGAAATAGTAATGGAAAAATTGCAGAAACTTCAATCAATGTAAATATGATTTAATTTTTTTTTTAACAAAGTGACACTGCGAACAACGAGAACCATCATACACAAGTACCTACACCGAAGACTTTGCTTCTCCTTATCACATTTCACACTATAATAACATTAAAACACATTTAAATAGACCGACTCCGAATATTCAACTACCTTACATTTCTGTGCACACCGCTTTGGTGGTGCGGCATAAAAAAATACCTTTTATCATTTAAACAAGAAAGAACTGGGTCACAGCCAATACTCAGATACATACTAAGGATTACTTTTGTATTACATCTGAAAAAAAAAAAACCAACAGCACTTACCCTGATTCCTCGCATGCAGATGGGATATAATCAAATGCAATCATTTGGTGGTATCAGTCATTTAGTGAAATTTACAAAAGGTGAGATTTTGTTTTATATTCAGTTGTGGTACATTATATACAGAGCACATGCTATTATTATGACAGACAAATATTGAATGGCGTGGTTGTTTATCAAGTTAAAGGAATATTCCGGCTTCCTTAAAAGCATTTGTGACATTATGAGTATTACCATCAAAATAGTAAAATACTTTTAACTTGTCCCTCGTTTTCTATAAAAAAGCAAATATGTGACCCTGGACCACAAAACCAGTCATAAGGGTCAATTTTTTGAAATTGAGATTTATACATCATCTGAAAGCTGAATAAATAAGCTTTCCATTGATGTATCTTTGTTAGAATAGGACAATACTTGGCCGAGATACAACTATTTGAATATCTGGAATCTGAGGGTGCAAAAAAATCAAAACATTGAGAAAATCGCCTATAAAGTTGTCCAAATGAAGTTCTTAGCAACGCATATTACTAATCAAAAATTAAATTTTGATATTATATATATATATATAATACAAATTTATAATTTTGACCCATACAATGTATTTTTGGCTTTCGCTACAAATATACCTGTGTGACTTATGACTGGCTTTGTGGTCCAGGGTCACATATGGTGATTACACTGAGGCATTTACAATGGAAGTGATTGGGGCCAATTTAGGATTTATTTGTTAAGCTTAATTATTAAACATGAATTATTCTGTTAAAATGTGTATTATCTGAGCTACAAAGCTTTTTAAATCATCCAAAATAAAGTCAGTTTAGGGTTAGAAGGTTTATGGCACTGCATTGTTTTACTTTTTTCATACTAAAATGTTAAAAATATTGTTTTATGTCCTGTGGCTATGCTATTGAAACTGAGTATTTTAAATTATTTACAAACTGGCCCGTTTCACTTCCATTGTAAGGGCCTCACTGTAACCCTGATTTTTTTTTTTCTTAAAGAAGGACATTTTTTCTTGCAAATCAACATTATGCCACAAATGCTGTTGCAGCTTAACTTTTTTCTGAACCTGGAATATTCCTTCAAAACCTTCTGGAGGAGAAGTGGAATAAATAATCCTCATAAGCCATACAGGCTTACAGTCTGTTTGTCCTTCAATGATCCAACAATCCTCCATCACTGCAAAAAAGCATGATGAAAGCCAGAGGAAGGAGATTTCATTACTGCCTCAGACTGTAATGGGCAGCTGCCAGACCATGAGCATGTTCTCACTGGAGTCAGAGGAGTTGGAGGAATTAGCGAGTCGACGGAACCCTTTTCCACCGGATATAACGGCGGCTGAAGTCACTTTCTCCCTACGTGCCGCTTCCTTAGATGACGGCCCAGGCCCTCTGACCCAAACCTCGGGGTCATCGCTCAGCTCATAGATGGAACCGTCCTCTAGGGTGTGCTCCAGAGAGTCCTGGGTCGAGTCGGATGATTCTTCGGGCCGGGCCGTCAGGAGTTTTCCTGGGAGCTGAGAGGTAGAACGGAGGTGGTACTGCAGCAGCACTCCTTTAGCTTTGGCTTCTACCAGAGGAGAGCCATCTGCCTGCTGGAGGGACTCCTGAGAGGAATTTGTCGCCTCCTTATCTTCAGCTCCACTACTTGAATCTGCACCTTCCATGGCAGAATCCCGCTTTAGAAAGTTTTGGGATAAAATGCTGGAGGTGGCAACCAAGAATTCAACAGGGCCGTTGTGAGCGTTAAGTGACGTCATCCCTTTTCCTGATGGGAAAGAGGGAGAATTTGTGTTTGGTAACACAAAGAAGGCTTAGATGTAATGCTTTGTTTGTTTAAATTGTGGCTTACCTGTTATTTTGGGAATGCCCTCCAGTCTGGGCACCGGCAAGGTGACAATAATGCCCTGAGCTGTGCCCACCCATAGCAGTCCTTGGCAGATAAGTAGGCTGGTTACACACACCGTTTTTTGACCTATGAAGAAAATATGATCAATTGTCATTATTTTATTGTATTGTATTGTATTTTGCTACCAACTAGCTCAGTTTCAATCATTTTTGTGGATCCACTTGACATTCATGCCCCTTTCAGGACCTGTGTGCCAAAACATTATCCTGCAGAATTCATATCCTGCACCATAATCACATGTTGGACTTGCCAGGGCTCAAATATGCAGAGGGTGTTGAAATGTTGATCTCTTGGAGGTGTTCCAATGTTTCTGTGTGAAACAGACGTAGGGATGATCCCTCTGAAAACGCCATCCAAACCCCTCCTCCAGCGCGCACCATGTGGGTCACACTAACCATGGGGTCTGGATGAACTTCAAAACTCTGGGAATCATAAAAGATACAAAATAATGATGAAAATGCATAAAAACAAGAAAGAGCAAGAGGAATGGTAGATTTAGAGGAAAAGAGACAAAAAAATCAAAGCTAAACATCAAAGTTTAGGCCAACATTGTGGACTGTAGTGCTCAAGAAAGGGTATGATTCAATGTCAGGGTATATACTGCCTAATGAAAGTCTGTTTGGGCATATGAGGCTGGGCATATTACATCAAAGTCCAGTATGCCAAATGTTAAGGAAAACCATAAAAGCTTAAATTAGTAAATAATCCACTTAAATCCACTAAGAATTTTTGGGAAATGGATAATTTTAAAAGTCAAAATAACACAACACTAATAACAGTAAGATGCAATAATAATATTTTATATCTGTGTGTTTGTGTACACACACACACACCCAAACTTTATCTTTTTATGATTATATTAGGAAATTATTATATTCTCTCTCTCTCTCTCTCTATATATATATATGTGTGTGTGTGTGTATACACCCCCCCCCCCCCCCCCCTTATCTTTTTCTGATTATATTAGGAAAATATTATATTCTCTCTCTCTCTCTCTCTCTCTCTCTCTCTCTCTATATATATATATATATATATATATATATATATATACAGTGGGTACGGAAAGTATTCAGACCCCCTTAAATTTTTCACTTTTTGTTATATTGCAGCCATTTGCTAAAATATTTTAAGTTCATTTTTTTTTCCTCATTAATGTACACACAGCACTCCATATTGACAGAAAAACACAGAATTGTTGACATTTTTGCAGATTAAAAAAGAAAAACTGAAATATCACATGGTCCTAAGTATTCAGACTCTTTGCTGTGACACTCATATATTTAACTCAGGTGCTGTCCATTTCTTCTGATCATCCTTGAGATGGTTCTACACCTTCATTTGAGTCCAGCTGTGTTTGACCTCATGATTCTCATTTGCTCTGACATGCACTGTGAGCTGTAAGGTCTTATATAGACAGGTGTGTGGCTTTCCTAATCAAGTCCAATCAGTATAATCAAAGGAACTGCCTGAAGAGCTCAGAGACAGAATTGTGGCAAGGCACAGATCTGGCCAAGGTTACAAAAAAATTTCTGCTGCATTTAAGGTTCCTAAGAGCACAGTGGCCTCCATAATCCTTAAATGGAAGATGTTTGGGACGACCAGAACCCTTCCTAGAGCTGGCCGTCCGGCCAAACTGAGCTATCGGGGGAGAAGAGCCTTGGTGAGAGAGGTAAAGAAGAACCCAAAGATCACTGTGGCTGAGCTCCAGAGATGCAGTCGGGAGATGGGAGAAAGTTGTAGAAAGTCAACCATCACTGCAGCCCTCCACCAGTCGGGGCTTTATGGCAGAGTGGCCCGACGGAAGCCTCTCCTCAGTGCAAGACACATGAAAGCCCGCATGAAGGAGTCCAAGATGGTGAGAAATAAGATTCTCTGGTCTGATGAGACCAAGATAGAACTTTTTGGCCTTAATTCTAAGCAGTATGTGTGGAGAAAACCAGGCACTGCTCATCACCTGTCCAATACAGTCCCAACAGTGAAGCATGGTGGTGGCAGCATCATGCTGTGGGGGTGTTTTTCAGCTGCAGGGACAGGACGACTGGTTGCAATTGAGGTAAAGATGAATGCGGCCAAGTACAGGGATATCCTGGACGAAAACCTTCTCCAGAGTGCTCAGGACCTCAGACTGGGCCAAAGGTTTACCTTCCAACAAGACAATGACCCTAAGCACACAGCTAAAATAACGAAGGAGTGGCTTCACAACAACTCCGTGACTGTTCTTGAATGGCCCAGCCAGAGCCCTGACTTAAACCCAATTGAGCATCTCTGGAGAGACCTAAAAATGGCTGTCCACCAATGTTTACCATCCAACCTGACAGAACTGGAGAAGATCTGCAAGGAGGAATGGCAGAGGATCCCCAAATCCAGGTGTGAAAAACTTGTTGCATCTTTCCCAAAAAGACTCATGGCTGTATTAGATCAAAAGGATGCTTCTACTAAATACTGTGCAAAGGGTCTGAATACTTAGGACCATGTGATATTTCAGTTTTTCTTTTTTAATAAATCTGCAAAAATGTCAACAATTCTGTGTTTTTCTGTCAATATGGGGTGCTGTGTGTACATTAATGAGGAAAAAAATGAACTTAAATGATTTTAGCAAATGGCTGCAATATAACAAAGAGTGAAAAATTTAAGGGGGTCTGAATACTTTCCGTACCCACTGTATATATATATATATATATATATATATATATATATATGTGTGTGTGTGTGTGTGTGAGTGTGTGTATATACACACACACACACACACACACACACACACGTGTGTATAATTTATATTTTATATTTTTCTGATATAATCACAAAAGATAAAATATACAAAAGAAAAAGTTAGGGTAAGCTGTCAAGTGTAAATATTTATTTATACACTTTTTTTAGTAACAATATTTGTTGGACCAAATAATGTTTTGATATTTTTGTATGCTATGCATGTTTTCCTCCTTTATTCCTTTCTTCCTCTCTTTCTTTCTTATTTATGTATTTATTTATTGTAGCCAAGACTTTAAGCTCTGCATCAAAATATTTTACGTATAATACTTTTATTTAACAAGAATGCACTGAATTGATCACAACTGACATTAAAGACATATAATGTTAAAAAAATTAATTTTTCATAAAATTTATAATTCATAAGCAGCACTGCTTTATAATTATCACGCAGCACTGTTTTCAACATAATGATAATGATAATAATGATACATGTTTCTTGAGCAGCAAATCATCATATTAGAATGATTTCTGAAGGATCATGTGACACTGAAAATTGGAGTAATGATGCTGAAAATTCAGCTTTGCCATCACAGGAATAAATTACATTTTAAATGATACTAGAAACAGTTAATTTAAATTGTAGTAACATTTCACAATATTACTGTTTCCTTGTTACATGCCCTGCAGTTTATTTATTTATTTTTTTGTAGCCACATAATTGCAGATTATGCCTGTACATCCTGCTGTACTTCCTGGACCTTACTTCTGTTTTACAACAGATAAATTCTGACATTCTGCATTCTCTATAGGTGCAAACAACTACTGACTTGCAAATTTAAAAAGGTTAACATGTCCATATGTGTACCCACATCTTCCGGTTGAACTGAACTTCCAACTTCCAGAGCTGAATTTAATCCTGATATTAAGCATCAGGAAGGCAGAGGGAGGGTGCACTCCTTGCGGCAAAATAGAGAGGTTGGCTCAGCTGTCAGAAGTGATCAAAGGCTAGCACCCTAACATGCTGTTGGGCTTCTACAGGGAGGATACCTTTTATGTGTGGCTTAAGATGCTCTCTCATAATGCATCTAGCACAGGAAGCCAGAGAAATGAAATGTAAAACTCTGAAATAAAAGAATCATTTCAAGCTTTCCTAAACCAACCTTTGTTACAGAACAGATCTCAAGCTTTGATAGGTGACGTGACAGTTCACTCTTTTGACTCATATGGTCTTATGAAAAGCAGTTGTGCACTGCATCTTCATTGTGAAAGTGGTGGAATCACATTCAACACATTTTCATTTCACCAACGCATTTCTCAGAGGAGAAGGATCTAATGTCTATGATTTCTGAGTCTCTACCTGAGTCCTGAGAGAGGAGCCTTCAATCACAGAGACCTGGTTGATACAGCTGGCCCACACACACTCATCTATTTGGAGGAGTTTGAGGACGGGAGCGCATCCAATAACCACATGTCTGCAGGAATCTGGATCCCACAACCCCTCTGTAACCACAAAATGCATGCTGGTTTTAGAGGCACTATTGGAAATGGCTAATATTTACACATCTTTAAAAATAAAGCAGCAGATTCAGAGAGGATCAAATCAAATTGAAGAGAATTAACTTAGCTTTACTTATTTCTATTAAACAAGTAAATAAAAAAAATACTCAAAACTATATTGTCGTAAGCACAAAGCAATATCAAAAATGAGGCATTGGTGCTGTATACAGTTGCAGGAAAAATATGTGAACCTTTTACCTGGAGTTCTAAACAAACATTGTATTGATAAAAATACATTTTTTCTCAGTATCTTCTTTTGTTTTCCAGAGGAAATAAAATCATACAGATTTGGAAAGACATGAAGTGAGTAAATGATGACAGAATTTCATTTTTGGAGTCATCTAACCCAACTACATAACTATTTTTGTATGAATTCATATGATTCGTACGGAAATAAACGATTTTTAGAAGAAATGTAAGCATGAAGTTCCACCCCTAAACCTAACAGCATAAACAGATTGTGCAAAAACGTATATAGGATCTTAGAAATTCACACAAATTATACTTCACAAAACGTAAAATAGGTACAAATTGCTACGAGAGTATGTTGACTGAACTGAAATTTCAACATTTAGATGGGCCTGGAGGTATATATGAAAAAACCTTTGCAAAAGAGCACCTAGATGTTTTGCCAGTGCTACTGGCGAAATATTCTGTGGACAGATGAAGCCAAAGGTGTTTGTAAGGAGTTAGCAGCTCTTCAGAAAAACGAGGTGGAGGGACATCATGGGGCTTTGCAGCCTCAGGGTCTGGGCAGCTTACATTCATTGACAGAAAAATCACTTCCCAAGTTTATCAGGTCATTTTGCAGCAGGATGTAAGTTCAACTGGAACTCAGAAGTTGAGCGGTTCAACAGGACAGTGATCCCAAGCCCAGGACTAAATCAACAATAAAATACCCCATCTGATATGGCCCAGTCCTGACCTCAACCTGACTGACATGCTTTGGCAAGACCTCAAGAGAGTGATTCACACCAGACATCCCAAAAATATTGCTGAACTGAAATGATTTTGTAAAGAGGAAACACTTTTTTCCCACCCTGCCCTGTGACTGTTTACATAGTGTGCCCAATAAAGACATGCAAAAGCATAATTGCTTTTGTGTTATTTGTTTAAACAGACTGTGTTTGTCTTTTGTTGAAGATTTTATGGAATTCATGCAGAAATCCAAAAGTTCACATATTGTTTCCTGCAAATGTAAATCCAAAGCAAATGAAAAAAGAACAGAATTTATAAAATGTATTATTGTAGAGTTAATAAAAGGTATAGTTCACCCAAAATTAAAATTCTTACATTGGTTACTCTTCCTCATGTCCAAACCTGTTTGACTTTATTCTGTGTAACACGAATGTTGGTAACCAAACAGTTTTGGTGACAATTTGACTTCTATATCTTCTTTTATGTTCCACAGAAAAAAGAAAGTCATGTTTTGGAATGATAGAATGATGACTGAATTTTCATGTTTGAGTGAACTATCACTTTAATCTATATTTAAACTGAAAATTGCACAGCAATTATTCTACCTCCACTCTTTCGGTTATAAACAGCAACTTTTCCATTACTCAGTCCAGCGAAGAGAAAGTTGGCAGATTGTTTTAGGCACAGAACTGGGCAGCCCTCTGGGTTACAAAATGTTAGCAGACACTGAGCAGCGGTGTCCACGCTTCCATAAACCAGGATGCTTGAGAAACACACACACACACAAAATATCAAGAGCTTTTCCCTGGGAAAGAAGCAAATTAGTTGTGGCTGACTGCATAAAATTAGCAATGTAATGACTCAAATCTTTCCAGACCAATACAGGTATGTATTCAGACTTACTTGCCATCCAATAATCCTACACAGATGGTGTTGCCGATCTTGGAAGGAACTTCAGAGGTTTGTGTTTCCAGTTCTTCATCAGTGCTGGGCTCTGTGATATACTCCAGACAAAGCACTGGGGAACCTAGAGAGAAACTCTTAACGGCGCGTGGAGTGGGTCTGTTAAGGGAGAAAATCTCCACCTGCCCATGG
Source organism: Spinibarbus caldwelli (assembly GCA_039654775.1). Lineage (NCBI taxonomy): Eukaryota > Metazoa > Chordata > Actinopteri > Cypriniformes > Cyprinidae > Spinibarbus > Spinibarbus caldwelli. The sequence goes on from CM077260.1 coordinate 16,768,859, forward strand.
GAGTCGTCACCCCCACTAGCCACCTGTGCAGTCGAAGAGACAACAAAAAGAAAACAAACATGAGAAGGAGGACATCCAGCGCCTGAACTCACTGACATAGCCCTCTGAGAGGCTGCAGGCAAAAATGATGGGGAAAAAAAAATGTGGAAGCACAGCCATGAGATAAATGATTTATACCATGTCTTTTGATGTGGGATACTTGATGTTTGTTTCTAGAGCTGCCTTTCGAGAAACTTTTAATCCTGCTTCCCTCTTTCTTTTAAACGTCGATCAAACTATTCTAACAGGGATTTTTTTTTTTTTTTGTGGAACTCCTGCTACCATCACTTACTTCAGGTGGAAAAGCTCTGTAAGCTGGGAGAAAAATATCACAGAAAAGTACATTTTAATGTACAGTTGTGATTCAGTCAGATTTAAGAACTGGTTCATGGCCTGGAAACTTTTATTTTGGAAATTAAACAAGTTAGTTAACAAATTGGTCTAACAGCACTGGGACTTTTCACAGTTTGTGAAGGAGTGCCTCCTGAAGGAAAGTTAAATTGTTACGTCAGCAAGTGGCGACAAATATGAATGAGTCATTGAATCATTCATTCAACCGATTCATTCAAACACGGATTCATTCAAAAATAAAACAAGTGATTGTGAGCCTCTCCTAAATAATACCCACACTTGCTGTAAAAATACATGTTATATGTAATATCTAATGAATTTTACTTGCACTGTAAAGTGTAATGAGTATTCAGAACGACATCACTCTTGCTTATGAAATATCGCTTAAATATAAACTGAATACTGTGCTGAGGCAAATTATGGAGGTTCAAACCCTGCAAGGAATGGTCCATGAACTATTTCCATTGTGCCTTTGACCAAGTATACTGTATGTGGATAAAAGAACACCTAATAAATGACTACTTAGTAAAATGTGATACTGACGGTCTGGGAAATTGGCATATTGTCATTAAGTTTAAGTAAGGGGCTCAGGATGTTCTCAGTTGTACCGTCCTGATGACAGCCCTGGTTAGAGGTGGACTATTCAAATGTTTGTGGGTGATTTGTTTCCCCTTAGGTGCATCAGAGGTGAGCTGAGGGAAGTGCACTATCAGAGATGTGCAGAGATATTATGATATTCCGGCACAAGTGTGGTGATAAAGAAGAAAAGATGTTCTCATTGTGAAAAGTGTACCTACCCAGAGGTAGCCCTGAGGCAAGGATGTGCTAGCAGCAGAAAAACCAAGAAGAGAACAGTGGACCGGGTTATACAGGGCAGCCTGCAACTGTAAAAAGAAAAAAGAAAAAAAAAAGATGAAGAGATCACTTTAGGAAATTAGCATTAAATGCTGCAGCTCTGGAAATCAGTTGAAAATTACAATACTAAAAAAAAAAAAAACACTAAAATGTCTTTTAAATTGCTATATACAAACAAACTACATTAAGATTTTTTAATGTGCTTGAAAGAAGTCTTTTCTATTTTAACAATGTATTTATTCATGTGATGGCAAAGCTGAATTTTCAGAAGTCATTACTCCAGTCTTCAGTGTCACATGATTCTTCAGAAAATATTCAAATATGTTGATTTGGTGAAAACTGTTGTGCTGCTCAATATTTTTGTAAATACTGTGATGCATTTGTTTTTTAGGATTCTTGACAAGAAAAAAAAAACAGGAGGTATTTTAAAAGGAAATCTTTCATAACAGTATAAATGTCTTTACTGTCACTTTTAACCAATTTAACTGCTAAATAAAAGTATTATTATTTTTTCTTTTCTTTTAACTTATGAATGGTAGTCTAACATGGTTTCAACAAAACTGTTAAGCATTAAAAAAAATTCAAAAGTGATAATATTAAGAAATCTTTACATTTTAAATACATTTTAAAATATATTTAAATAGAATTAATTCTTTTAAATTGTAAATTCACAAATGTATTTTTGTACACACATACACTTTTTTGAGTTATTTCTATTTTCTGGCAGACGTGCAATTTTACTCTCACTTTGAATGTCAAACACTATAATTCTGCTTCTGCAATGTGGGATGCAGACAAGTACAGTGGACTATTCTGGTGCAACTGCAGTTTTATTCTGCACACTATCAAGTGATCAGCAAACATTTTGAGTTGATCAACAAAAAGGCAGGATATTATTCCATTTACCCTGAAAGTAAGCATCTTGAGGCTTGATTTCAAGAAGGCAAGCATTAAGAGTAGCCTGCTTTTGACTACAGGAATCTTTGATATTAATCAAAATGACAGTGTCACTCATAGACCTTAAGCTTGAGCTCAGAGAAATGTCAGTTTGCTCAATGCTAAAAGAAAGTCATTTAAACTTAATCCTGGCAAACTCTGGTTTTTCATCATTCATGGAGCTGTACTTGCATGCCAATTACAGACATAGCTACCTGGGGTATCACCAAGATAATTCCAAGTGAACTGAATTGCCTTAAAGGGATATTCTCATGTCAAGATTTTTTAAAGTATCCTTTTAACTATGTTGAATGCACATTTTGTTCTAAAACATGAACATTAGAGTACTGCAACAGTGGGATCAAAGAAGAAAAACTGTTTTTTGCATGTTCAAAACACCAACTTGGAGCCAAAGGATTATCTAAGAGGACAGAATTATACGTTTATTTATTTTATTTTGGATTGAAGGCTTTAAATGGGGCATGATTAATGCGATTCACATCTTTTGAGTTTCCGGTTTCAGAAAGACAGAGAAAAGCGATTGCATTTCAGATTTGTACAATCATTTAATTTCAGGGTGGGAAAGGCATGGGACACTCTTAATTGTACACACTTTGTTGTTCATGTTTTGGCAGCTGTGGCAGCTCTGATACATGCTGAGTTAGTTCACATCTAAAAGAGCTGGTGGCCACAGCCAACACTTGGCTTGGAAAGAGAAGTAAAGGAAGTTAATTGACTGCAGGGTGTTTTGGCTCAAATTAGACAGACATAAGGTTATTAAACACCCATTGCCATTCACATAATTTATGCAGAAGCCAGAGAAGCTATTATTCCAAGTTTAATCATCAGGGCCCACATGCTGGTGACAAACCCACCCCTGCTGACACTGTGCTAATATTAATTAAGAGTACACTGTTTACCACAGCAAGACAACACATCATTCAGCACATAACTTAATATTAATTACAGCACCTTGTAATTATAGCTCATGAGAAGTATACAGCTAAGGTTTTAAGGGTTTTATTTTCAACATAATTGCGGATAATAATGAATGTATCATCATGTCAAAATCCATTCAGTCAATTTCATTACCAATTAAGTGTGACATTCCAAAATACAGATAAATTTAGTTTGTTTCGAGTTTGCTATTAAAGTAATACTTCACTCCACTAGTACTTGATGTACTAGTACATATTGCTTTTTGAACTTTGAAAACTCCAGGTTCCATTTCTACTAATTGCATGGAAAAAAATGACCAGGAAATGTATGTGATGTTTGGAATGACATTAAGGTGAGTAAATAATGATAGAACTTTACCATTTTAGCATCTTAAAAAGATCATAATTACAGTGTTTTGCCGTAAATCTTTTTGCACACAAACTCACGACATTTCCTGTGATTGCATTTCAAATTTCCATTATGAGAGAGAAATTTATCTTCAGTGATGGCAGAAAAGTACAGCCACAGACAAAAAGCAATGTTTTCACTTTTAGCCCAGACACTGCTGTCATAAAGATGTCCTTTTTTATTACATGTAGGATTTAAAACATATTTATTTATAAATAATAAAGTATTGTAATACACGTATCTTAATTTTTAAAATGATAACAGTTGTCTATTTATATTTTAAAGAAATAAATGCAATTTGTTGAATCATTCACATTACACAGAAACGGGGGACTACTAAACGGATTTTATCTGTAATGTAATGAGAACCCATTACATTTTCATGACAGATTAGCCTAGAGTTTCATGGCAAGAGGATGACCTGTTTAGATGAAACAGTCCTTATTGTGTTTGAGGAGGATCTTGCATGGGAATTGGAGGCTGCCGCTGTCCCTCTCCTGCTGTGAGCCTGATGCTCAGCACTCTGATGTGCAAAACTTGCTGCAAACTTGCTCTTCCTGGATATGCACAGTGGGAATGGAGCCCCTTTTCATCTTAAGCAATCTACTGGGGCCACGGCTTTTATTCACATTTTCCCCTCCGTGGAAAAAACAGGCAGAATATTTAATATGTACATGAATTAGCCTACTGGAATTATTTATACAAGGTTCTGTGTCAGGCTTGTCATTTTCTTTCAGAGTGTGCTGCTTTTGCGCTGCTGTATCTTACTGTAGCATTTTAGAAAGAAATCTTAATGACCTGATGATTTCTAGTGTCCTCAGTCCTTCTTTCTGCTTCTCAAGCTCATTATTGCTTTTTGCGTTCTGACAATACGGAGGTGGAAAGGGAGAAGAGTGATTTAAAAGACAGCCACATTTATCTCATGGGTGTTCCTCCTGAACACAGACTACACTTCACATCACAAAAGCAAACGCTCGTCTATTCCTGCATCTTCTCTAGCAGGCACAGATCTGCCTCGCTTTAATCTGCAGTAACAAAGGTTTTCTCCCCCCACTCTTTAAACCATCAAACATTTCCCACAAAAAAGCTTCTCCTACATAAGTTATGTAAGTAATATTTAAGAACTACTGTCACAAACATACATTTGTATATGTACAAAATATAAACACGTGCTTCCATTCATATAGTATCTAGAAGCTTCTCTTTTGAAGAAGACAAGTCATTCACTTCGCTCCATTTTTGACTTTTCTTGGAAAATAAGGATTTTTCAACACCAATTTAATTGGCTTGCTCACAGCTTTGCCTGTCATGCACTATAGGAGAAAACTATGCAAGGGTTCAGGGTTTGTTAGCATGGTCCAGTTAGCTTCTGATGGTATGTCATGTCTACAACACTACACTTTTTTTGTATTTATAATTTTTTATTTGGAGGTCTTAAAAGACTTTGATGTCACAATTCAGGATATAAGGATATATATATATATTATTTTTATTTTTAGCCAGTCATCTGTGGTGTAAATTACTTTTATGAAAAAAAACAAGTTTGGGAGCAGTTTTTTTTTTTAAAAGAAATAATACATTCAGCAAGGACGAATTGTATACATTTATAATGTTAAACTGTATACAACTGTATACGAATTGTTGACATTTATAATGTTAAAAAGATTACATTTTTCAAATACATTTTTTATTTTAAATTTATCTTCATCAAAGAATCATGAAAATGTAACTGTTTCCACAAAAGTATTTAAGCAACACAACACTGATGATAATGAGAAATGTTTCTTAAGCAGCAAATCAGCATATCAGAATGATTTTTGAAGGATCATGTGACTGAAGTAATGGCTGCTGAAAAATCAGCTTTGACATCACAGGATTAAATTACATTTTAAAATATATTTAAAAAATCATTTAAATTGCATAAATTAAATTCCAATAAAATTTGACAAATTGTTTTAACTGTATATACAGTTGTGGTCAAAATTTTACATACACTTTGTAATATCTGCAAAATGTTAATTATTTTATCAAAATAAAATGCGTTATTGTTTTATTCAGTAATTTTTATTTAGTAAAATCTTTCAGGTCCCACAAATTCTTTGGTTTTCCAGAATCTTTTGCATATTTGAACCCTTTCCAACAATGACTGTATGATTTTGAGATCCATCTTTTCACACTGAGGATAAATGAGAAACTCATATGCAACTGTTAAAAAAAAAAGTTCAAACGCTCACTGATGCTCCAGAGGGAAAACCGATGCATTAAGAGCCGGGGGTTAAAACCTTTCAACAGAATGATGATGTGTACATTTTTCTTATTTAGCCAAATGATCATATTTTTTTCATTTAGTACTGCCCTTCAGAAGCTACAGAAGATGTCTACGTGTTTCCCAGAAGATAAAATATGTTCAATTTACCCTGAACTTCAAATTCAAAAAGTTTTCACCTCCAGGCTCTTAATGCATCTGATTTCCTTCTGGAGCATCAGTGATCATTTAAACTTTTTTTAATAGTTGCGTATGAGTCTCTCAGTTATCCTCAGTGTGAAAAGATGGATCTTAAAATCATACAGTCATTAGAAAGGGTTCAAATACAAATGGATTTTTCTATCGAAAAAAAACCCCCAAAAAAAACAGCTGTGAATCATCCACATTGAATGGGGTCACTTTTATAAATTCAACTATTATTTCCTTTTGTGGACAATATGTTAACATCTTTAATGTGGAATATATTTTTCAGGTCAGTACTAAAAAAAAATAACACGCATTTTGTATGATCCCTCTTATTTTGGTAAAATAATTAAGATTTTGCAGATACTGCAAAGTGTATATAAAATTTTGTACATACATAAAATATATATATACACACACAAAAACATTTTACACTAATTTTTGTTTGTTTTTTAGTATTGTAATTTATTTAAAAAGAAAGCCCCAGATTTGTTTCTTATTCAATAATCTGGTACACTGTATGTCACAACATGGAAGAAATATGGATCTGTCGCTATTTCTGTTTCATTACTACACTTCATATCCAAGTATTATATTTCGGTAAGCAAGTACACTGAACCTCATGGAAGTTTTGTTATTAAACCAAGTAAACAAATCAACTGCAAAGAGCACATGAGCTATGAAGACATTTCTTCTTGGGACTTGTAAGCTACAGTACAGCAACATATTCAAACTAATTGTGGGCATGGCTGGCACTGGAATGTACTTCAAAAAGGATGATGACAGAATGCAGATGAAAGCAGATGCACGTTCCGTAGGTTAAGACGAGCGTTTGTTCAGTACCAAAGAGGAAAGATGTATACACGCTTGGTGAATCGCAGGCTGACTGAATGCAAATATAGGCATACAGAAAGTGAAGCCTTAGCTTTTGGGAGAAAGTTTGATTTGATCACAGACCAAAATACTAGGGACTATATTTAGTCCGTAATCGAAACCTTCTGCCAGCACTGAACAATGGGTCCTAAGGCTGCAACCGTATGACTTCAAAGTACTACACATCCCAGGCAAAAAGAACATCCACCGTCAAGAGACATCAAAAACATCAGGTGCAGGATCAGATGAGCATGTGAGGTCTGTAGCTGTAAGAGCGACACATAAAGCAGCCAGAAGACGCATCAGCCACTCATCCAGAGTTGATAGAGGTATGGAAAGCAATCATTAAAGGGTGATTGCATCACATTTTGAAAATAGTAAAGTGAACACACCAACAGCAAATGAGCTGAAGCATTTGTCATAGTGCTACCTATGGAACACATTTGCTATTAGACATGAGGGATTTGGGAAGACACTTGAGCCACACAAAAAAAAACATTTTTTGTCAGGCAGACAGAAAACTAATGAACCAGAACTTTTTGAGGACAATGAGAAAATGTGGTCATAAACCATACTGATTTGAGTTGATAAAATATATTGCACTATATTACATTAGAGCTATTGGTTTTGTTTGCAACTGTTTTTCTTTGTTACAAAAATAACATGTACAAAATGTACAGAAACTTAATCGAAACTTGTACGGCTATACTGTAAATCCATACATTTATAAACACACTTTTTCCAGGAAAATGGTGGCATCCGGTGAACAACATGGTTTGTGGCTTACAACATTCTTACTGATGCTTTTATGACTATTAACAAGTCGTTATTGCAATTTCGACAAAACCTCATCTGTGTTATCCAGATTACAGTATCTGAGTGACAAATCAGTAGAACTTGCAAAAACAATGTTAAATACACTACAGAAATCAACGAGCCACCCATTGAGAATGAATATGAGATACTAACCTCAACACAACTGTAGTTCAACAACAAATCATAACAGTACTATAAAAGCAATGAAATCCAATGGGAGAACAGAACTCATCACTAATAAACATAATTAAAACTGGACCAGCAGAAGGTCTTGAATAAAAATATGATGTCCTGTGGATCGAAAGTACTGACCAGATGTTGAGAAGCTACACACCGACCTGGAGGTGTAGAATAGCAATGCCGTACAAAATAGAAGATCAAAGCTATATGTAAATGCAAGGCAACATGTTTGATGCAGACACCATGTCTGATTGCAAATACTATGTTGGAAAGATTTCCAATCCACCAAGTTGTGCAGTACTGATAGGGCAGATAAAAGTTTAGCATGTTGGCCAAGCAATAAGCAGTGAATTACTGTTTACCACATGCATACCAATGAACGTCTGAATCTAAATCTGAGTACAATCTGCCTTGTCTGAGATCAAACACTGACTACCCAGAGGAAATGTTTTTCCTGCAGCTCCACGAAAAACATTGCACATAGGTTGCTCTTTCAGGAGTTCACAGTTAAGAGTGTGCAGTTATATTTCAATAGCTGTTTCTCCTAAAACTGTTACTTTTTAAGAAAAATCTGAAACGCATGAGACTTAAGCAAAAGTCTTCATATGTTTTCCATTTAATCTCATTGCTGTCTAAGACAGATTTTCAAACCTTTTTGATGCCAAGGACCCCAAATATGACGCCCCATTAGAAGGACCCCTTTTCTAAAGTAGAAGGCAGCTATATTTTCATGTTTAAGAGTAATTACTTAAAAAAAATGTAAAATGTTTGCTCAGTGATAAAATATTTTATTAATATAATCACAAAGATGACATTTCAAAATGAATTAAATTTGATTTTGTCTGTACTAAAAGCCAATTATTAAATGTTATATGGAAAATATTATTAGTATTTTATATACACACAGACGCACACACTTTACACACAAATTAAATATATTAATATTCAGAAATGTTACTAAAAAGTATTTTGATTAAATTTAAAAATATTATTCCAAAAGACAGTGTTTTAAAAAATATGTTTTTAAAATTAAATCTTTAAAATCTGCAGACCCTTAACATTCTCTTGAAAACTCTACGAGAAATATATTAAGATCTCATTTATAGTTTTTTCTTCCTACAGGTAGAATACCAGAAGTCAGGCTTACATTTAACCACTCACAATTCACTTACAATGATAACAGAACTTTCATTTTTCAGTCATTTTTAGTAAAACACATAAAAAAACAACATAAAATGACTCCTATGTCTACAGTAGCTGAATAGTGTTCTTTCTTAAGTTTACACAAATACAAATTGGTTGGTTGTCTCTCGCTTACCTTCAGATCTTGCATTTTTGGGGTAAACACAGGCAACCGGCAGGCCAGCAACGGGCACCAGAACGGAGGCTTAGTCTTTTCTTCATCCTCTACGCACACCCAGCCAGGCAAGTTCTCCTCTCCTACACAAACGGTAATAAGCTTAGCCAGAGGCGCAATACTGTCACTGAAACTCAAAGCTTTTATACACACAAGAAAATGAATCCATGAAAATAATAAGTGAAAGATTCATGTCAACAATGTGTTACTCATGTTTGAGATCCCACACTTACTCAGGGCGATTTTGGCTAGATGCAGGCGATTGACCCAGGAGATTTTGCTAATTGGACTGGGTGTACTGAAGACCACTGTGAAACTGACTGGACGGCCAGACCTGTCAAGGGATGTACGCACACACACATCCACAAACTGTGAAAATCCAAGAGGGATTCAACACAATCAAAATCCAAGTGAAACAAAGCTTCTTTCAGTTTCACACATGACTAAAATTAGTATGTACAGCTCTATTTGTGCCAAGAGTCAAAAGAATTTGTGTCTGCTGGAAAAAAGTACATGGCAACAACAAAAAACACAATTCAGCTTAATGCAGGGGTCTTCAACAGGGGGTCCACAATGGTACAGCAGGGGGTCCGCCAATTACTGTTTGATCTCAAAATAATTGTTTCAAAAAAAAAAGGAAAATATGCATTAAACAATAATGAACTTATTTCAGCCAAAGCTTTTATTGTGCTTCCCACACTACAGTGTATAAACTGTAAAATAATGAATATGCTGCATTTATTTGAATAAAAATACAGTAAAAAACTATAAATGTGACATATTATTGCAATTTAACATTACTTTTCTATTGTAATATATTTTAAAATATAATTTATTCCTGTGATGATCCTTCAGAAATCATTCCAATATGCTGATTTGGTGCTAAAGAAACTTATCATCAGTGTTAATAATAATAAAACATATGCTCCATGTCCACGCTCCGTCTCATTATCCACCAAGGGGGTTTTTGTTCTGAAAAAGGTTGAAGATCACTGCCTTAAACCATTATGGTCCATCAGAGTTTAAGAAAGCTTAAATCTTAAAAGCTGTTCAGTCTGTGTTTAAACCTCCAACTGATCAGCAAAAGTCTTTTGGCTCTGTGGACTGATAGAGTAACTCCAAAGAGCCTGTCCAAGACAAGTCCAAGACAAATCCAAGAAATCTAAATCCTTCTGGTAGAAGTGTGATGAAATGAATGACTATGTTTCAGTCAGTGTAAGTGTCACGTCCACCCACATTTGAGGGGAATTCAATACACAGCCCTGTTTTTATAACATGTGCCCACTGGCATCAGTGGGTAGTCGGCACTCACTTGTCAGGCTTCCCAGGAACCATCAGTCGTAGACGGCACTTGTTGGCACACTGGATCTCGTCCTCTTTGATGCGGATGAGCCTCTGAAGAGCCATGCACCAGTCCTGTCCCACCGTAGTGTTGAGATTCTGTACACGTACACAGTCACATTTACGGGAGACAGCTGTCAGACTGACTAAGCACGGTTACCACACTTAGCGCCCTGCTTTTTGACATTTGCAACATAATTAGCACAAGGAGAGGTTAAAGAGCGAGAAAGCGACACAATAGAGTGCATTAATGCCCACCCGGTTTTTCAGCGACGCTGGTTCCGGAAGTGTTTTTTCCATTCATTTTTCCCACAGGGATTTTAAAAAGGCCTTGTTAAAGCATTATGAGCCATGAACCAAACCAGCCAGCTCTGACGTGAACCACAACATTCCAAACTTTGATTTGAAGTAAAAAAGTAACTGAAAATTGGACAAAACAGACAACAGTACAAGACTATTTACCTATTGTTGTTAAAAAGCAATTTCTCCATAGAGAAAACAGTTGCACACTATAGGGACTACGAATGGATCGACAAGTCGATCAATGAGGTTGACCAGCTTTTCTTCAGATTTTTTGTTTTTGATTTTCAATATTTTTAGCAGGTGTGGTTTAAAAGGAATTGATTTACAATGGAAACTTCATGTGGAGAGTGTTAGCATGCTGACAGCGTGCTGTGCTTTAGACTGTCAGCGCGGTAAACTCTCTCAGAGAAGTTGCATCTCAAAATTCACTCCCTTGAAAGCACTGCTGCTACAGCTATCACAGCAGAGCTTTTGTTACAAATCCACCATCTTCAACAATACATTTCAAGACAATTACTGTCGGACTTCAAATCGCCTGCTGTGAGCAATGTTTCTGTTAGTGTGCATAATCCGTTTTTTTTGTGTCAACAAGATTTGTGCAGAAGTTTGCAGATGTTTAGCGTGTATATATATATATATATATATATATTTTTTTTTTAATTTATTTTTTTTTTTTTTAATTTTTAAATTTAATTAAAAAAAAAAATTAAATTTAAAAATTAAAATAAATATATATATATATATATATATATATATATATATATATATATATATATATATATATATATATATATACATACACTAAACATCTGCAAACTTCTATATATATATATATAATAGTTGTAAGTAACGCCTGGATATTAGTCAGGGTGGATGTATATTTAATAATGTCAAATGTTAAATACTTAATTTTTTATTAATGAGTTTTATTAATGAGTTTTTATTAATTAGTGTTTGGTAGAAAGATCTTTAATGCAGCCTAAGGGCTTTCTTAAAGGGACAGTTCACCCAAAAATGAAAATTCTGTTTACTTTTAAATAGACTTTTTTTGAGAAAAGTGATTTGTTTGGTCTTTTCTTACACCTTTTTTGTGTCTCACAAAGTATATAACGCATAACATGGGGGAATATATGAAGACAGAATTTTCATTTTTGGATAAATTATCCCTTTAAGACCACCTAGTCGTTTAGACTATTCGACTATGAAAATACATAGCTTTGCACATTTGCACAGAAAATTATTCACTGGCAGTCAGAAATTGATCAGGTGTGCGAAGCTGTTGATGATTAAGGACTTTACCTGGTATGATCCCTGCAGGGTGCCCACCAACAACGTGACTTCCTCCACCACAGAAAGATCATGCTGTAACTCTTGCAGATCCTGATATAGCCGCGGAGGTCCCAGAAACAGCTTTCCTGAACAAATAACATTTCCATGATAATCAGTAATTATATTCACATTAAAGCTTTTGGGTCTGAAATGATACGCCCCCAGCAAACTCTTGCAATGGAACGGCTGAGCTCAACTAACATTGTAATTCTGTGCAGTATTTGCATCAGGCTGAAAGCTCAAACACAGCAGGAAAGATGCAGAGAAGAGGGTGAACTTTCTGATGTAAGAAAAGAAGAAAAAAAGTCACACAAGGACTTTCGGCTCATCTTATCCTGGAATTAGACCCTCTGTTGTGTCCTCTGACTGTCAGTGTATATTTCCCCTGCTGGAGAGTATGAGCTGGGTTTAACATTGAGCCCTGAGGAAACCTGAAGTCTGATGAACAAGATGAATGCAGTAGGAGGACTGTGCACTGATACTAGCTCTGAGATGATTTGTTAAAGGTATAGCTGGTATAACTGTGGGGAAATTGGAATTTCTTGTGTTTGCCAGTGTTAGAGAACAGTAAAAATCTATACAATAATTTGTAAGGAGATTGAATATTAATACTATTCGACAGTGTTTCCTGCTCCTCTATAATACAAACAATGCAACTAGTGTACTCTAATTCATTTCCATTCCTTTACAATTCATAAAGGACTCTTATGAGCCAGTTCTTTTAATGAAGCACACAAAAAGTTATTGAGAACACCACATCCAATAATGTGGTAACTCGTACCAAGAAGCATTTAGTGTCAATTCTGACAGACTGTTTATATTACAACATGTAGGTAAAGATAATACTATAATTATTATTATTATTAATAATAGTTCTTAAAAAGAATGCAATGATGATTTTTAATTAATTAAAATGACAAAATATTTTACATTTTTAAAAAGAAAATAAAATGATATAAAATATTAAGAATTAAAGAAAAAATTATATAAAATATTAAGAATTTAAACTTCAAAATATTAAAACGTGTGTGTGTATATCTCTACTATATCTATCTATCTAGATAGATATATAGATATATAGATAGATGGATAGATAGATAGATAGATGGATAGATAGATAGATAGATAGATAGATAGATAGATAGATAGATAGATAGATAGATAGATAGATAACAGATAGTTTGGGTTCAAGGCTGCAATTATTCAAAAATACAATAAAAAAAAACTGTAATATTTGAAAATATTACTACACTTAAAAATAACTTTCTATTCTATATGATCCAGCTTTGCCAACTACATCAAAAAACCAAATTCATTATTTTATCTATGCTCCTCTAACCACATGAAAGGAGCACTCTTTAAAAATAGCAACCTTGAGAGTTGGTGGAGCTCAGGCGCTTGCTTCCACTCTGCTGGTAGATGCTGTCTTTACGCTGGGGGGTCTCCTGGCCCACCTCCACCACTTGCACTTGCAGCAGGGGGGCACTCCATTTAACTGTGTATTTTGGACCGATGGGGACTAGGCTGCTGATATCTGGTGGGCCCCTGATTAAATACAAAAGCATTACTTTAAGATTGCACAACAAAGTCCGACTCACAATTACAAATAATACATGATCTGAGGAAGTCTGAACGATAGTGACGGAGATCCAGGAATCAGACAGGCAATTAGAGCTTTGTGATCAGAAAGATTCCCAGAGAGCCTCACACCCCCTACTGTGATTTCAGGAAATTATTATTCATGTATTCCTCTGTTATGCATGATCTGCATTGGGAACCGTTCGATGAGATTGAAGAATGCAGCAGAACTTTGAAGCCAGTGTAAAATCATTCTGATCTGAAGTCTTTGAAAACAGCATGACCCAGTGGTCATTAATGAAAAAACCTGGCAGATGTGAGAATGTTACCTTGGCTCCTCAAAGATGTTATCAATGCCCGTTTCAATGTATCTATGTGTCAGTTAAGAGGGAGTTAAAAAGAAGATGGCCTTAATTCATAAATTATGAGCAAGTAACTGAATTCTAATGTTCTGTAGCACTTAACTGTATCCATTTATTACTTAATGCTAATTAGCCTAGAAATGAAAGGTCTGTCATCATTTACTCACACTCATGTCATTCCAAACCCTTATGGCTTTCATTCTTCTGTTAAACACAAAAGGAAAGTTTAGGCAGGATGTTTGCACTGCTCTTTTCCATACAACAAAAGTAAATAGTGACCTCCAAAGATAACATTAAAGTATCATAAAAGTAGATCATATGAATCATGCACCACAGTATATAACAATTCTTCTGAAGCCAAGTGATAGTTTTTAATTTAAGATTATTCACAGAAAAATTCTCTCTCCCCACCAAACCTCATTTGTGCAATTTAAACATGTACATATGTAAGCATGCATATGTACATATTTAAAACTGGCATTTGAAATCTGTTACAAAACCAGCAGAGAACCAATGACTTCAAATTATGTCAAACCTTATGTGACATGTTTTGACAAGCCAGATTTGAACATGAATAAAATTTAAAAGATGTGTCAGAGGAGGACATTATCAGTGAAAAACAACTTTAATTAGTCTTTTCCTCAGCACAAAGCTATCATACGGCTTTGGATGACTTGGAATATAGCATATGAGTCATATGAACTACTTTTAAGGTGCCTTTTGTCATCATTTTCTAAGCTTGACAGCTCTAGGTCACCAGGTACTTTCATTATATAAAAAAGCAGCACGAACATTTCGCTAAACTTCTTTTTTATTCCAAATAAGGGTGAGTAAATGATGACAAAATTTTCATTTTTGGGTGAATAACTTCAAATTATATTTTTAATTATAATGCAGTTTAATTAAATGTGCTAAAACCTCTCTCATGAAAGACAAGACAGAGTTGTTATGTGCACATATGAGAGGACTGCTTACTTCACATTGATGTTTGCACAGACGAGCATGTCATTCAGGAGGAAGACTTTGCGCTCCTTAGACTTGAGGACTTGACCTTTCTCACCATAGACGGTCTCAATCAGTGTCTCAGACAGAATCAGCTGCTTCTGATCCGAGTTCAGTTGCTGTTAAAAAAATAACAGTTTTAAAAAGTAAATGAATATATCCACACCATGACAGAACACTTGCATCACCTGTATGTTTGGGCTCTTAAGTTTAGATTCTTGCCTTTGAAGTAATGTCTTTTGATTGATCTTCATCATCTTAATTTCATTCCTATTCTCACTCTAACATCCTTGAATGTAGCACATTTGCAACTGAACAAATACAGAGGTTAGAGTGATGCAACCTTTGGGGATTCAAAAACTGCTTATTTGCATTTGAAGGTGAGATATACTGTATGTGTGTATTGCAGCTGCTGAAGGAAGTGGGAACGCTGTAGTGCAGTGGTTCTTAACCAAAGGATGAATTAAGATGATCAAAAAGAATATATTATTATTATTATTATTATTATTAATAATATAACTAATATTAATATTAATATAAAAAAATCTGTCATTTTAACTTAATTAAAATGCATACAAAAAAAGCATACAAACTGAATGTAAAATAAATCCAGTTTCTTTTTTTTCTCCTCAATACAAACATGAAGATCTTGAACCTTCTGAAATTACTAAATAAATTGTAGTTAATTGTTCTGTAACGACAGTCCAAGTTTAATTTGACCCCGATGTCATATATTAATTATTTCTGGTTTTCATCCTGATTTCTATTTAAATTTCTATCTAAATAAAATCTAAATAAATGTGAATTTAATATGTTTGTCTTCAGGTTTATAATTTAACATCTTGCTAATAGTGGGTAGAAAGAAATAAGCAAAAAAATATGTAGTTAACTGAATACATAGTAAATAATTTTCAGATAATAAATAATTTTTAGATAATATTTTAACTTCTTTTGGAATTAGAGTAAAATGATGGTATATTTTATACAGTATGATAGTATAAAGGCAAATTTCATTTTGCAAACAAGAAGTATGAAAATACAATCCAAATAAATATAAACTGAAAAATGTTTGCTTTCTAGTTTATATTTAAACATTAATTTCTAGTGGAAAGAAAGATATGCTGTTAACGCAATACGAAGTGAATACTCTTTCGTAAATAATCTAATAAATAAAAGTAAATAATCTAGATAATCTTTTAATAACTTTTTTTGGCTTGACAGTATATGACAGTATAAACAATATGTTGTCTTTTCACATTTGCTATAGTTGCCTTTATACAGTATTTTAGGAAGGGGGTCCCTTGCGCTAGCAGATAGATGACCTCAGAGCTAACAGACATGAAATGAAAGCCACAAAACACAAAAATTTTGATATAATGGGGTGTTTAATAGCTGCTACTAAAATTACTTTCACTGACAACCCGCCACCCTGGCAAGGAAACATCTTTGTCAAAGCTATTTCTAGAAAGAGCAAATGTGGAAAATAGCAGTTTGATCACACTGACAGCTCGTGTCCTTTCACACTGCCTGCCAAATTATCTTGTAAAGCCAAATCATTGAGTTTTTTGGGTTGGTAATGCTTTGAAGTATCCCGTGTGTGTTTGTAGTGCGGTGGTCTCTGACCTTACTGAGGTTACGGTCACTGACGCTGCGAGTGAGCTGTTGGATTTCAGCGAGCTGCTCGGCCAGCCGTTTCTGCTCGTTCAGCTTCTCGGCAAGAGTCTCGAGCTCAGTGAGGGCCAGCTGCAGCGGCAGCCTGTCCTGATGCCCCACAGGGGTGTTTTTCAGCATGTCCTGTGAAACACAAACAGATATGTCTGCATATATTCAGTAATTACTACCTAATTTGTCATTTAGCCAACACTTCTGTGCAAAGTGACCTACAAAACACTTATTACAAGGTCCCCTGCAAGCAAATGATCTTAAGTGGCATGCTCAAAGACACAAAAACCATAAACTGTGGGATATACACAAATAACAATCCAGTTACCAGTTTAGAATTTTACTTTACTCAGTTAACATTTGTTAATTCTATTTCATGGCGGCCTTTCTGTAATCGCACTAATTTAGCTATTTCAGCTCACTTTTAACTGTAGTCTCAAACACATTTTAAACAACCATGCTAAAGTACACTCTCTGTATGAACTCAAATGTCCCAGAAAAACAGCCTGCGGTAAAAGCCTCAGCACCCCAGAGATTACATGCAAATGAAGTCATTGAATGACTGATTTAATGACAAAAAATCCTTGCAGAACTTGACTTTAGCTTCTGTAGTAAAATAAATAAGTCTCATATAAGTAATCAGCATACACAAGGGATTTCATCAGGGTTAAGTTTTACATATTTGAGCATTATCTGCACAGTATCACATCATGGTTTTGATAGTAAGCACATGTTGTGTGTGAATTTAATGTGCTATACTTTTACTGTCTTTCACTTCCCCATGTGTAAAAGTCTGAGGAAATTCCACCATTATAAAATAGCTAAACTTCTTATTTGTCATTTGTCATTAGGTTTGTTTGTGTGTGTGTGTGTGTGTGTGAGAGAGAGAGAGAGAGAGAGAGAGAGAGAGAGAGAGAGAGAGAGAGAGAGTGTGTTTGGAGCTTTCAGAGTACTAACCTGCAGTAGGAGTATGAACTGAGGAAAGCGCTGAATTGGTTTGACCATCAGGCCATAAAGAGTGATTCTGTCTGTACTGGCAGCCTGCTTCTTCTGCAACCCAGAAGAACACAAAAACCGGTCAGAAAAGACAGGGAATAGAATGGAACTAGATTTTTATACTTGTAAGTGTAAATGCAAGTGCAGCTTTCCCATATAAAGTGGTGAACAATTAGGAGCGTTGAGAAGTTTACCTTGAGAAACTCCAGGAATGCTGGCTTGGACATACAAGCTTTCTTGATAAGAGCCATAGCATTCGTAAAGTTGTTGACATAGTCACTGTACACATCTAGCACCATTGACTTGGAAAACTGGAGGAGATAAAAACCATGATCAGCTCAGTGGCAGACATAATCCACAACTCAGACATAACATAAGATGCATGTATTTTGAGACCCAATGCTCTGTAATCTACACACTTTCGGGAAAAAAAAAGTATAATGCTGTCACTGGGGCAGTTAAAAATCTTTATATCTTATTTATCCCTAAATGGTACATATTAGTACTTTAACGTTACCTAAAGTGTATATATTAGTACCATTGAAAGGGTACTATAACTGTCAATATGAAGGGACTATTTGCAAGATTGTTTTGCATTTACTGCTCAAACTGTCTTAAACATTATGTGCTCAGCTGCAGAGCACAATCTGCATGATGCAGAGGAAATTAGTACACTTTAAATAGAACTGCTGACTATAGGATGTTCAGATTTTCCATCTGCAAAGATCTCTCATCACAGAAACAAAAGAGAGTGAGTCATGTTAGGTTATAAATACAGAGCATTATAAAGTCCAACTGACTTTGATAAGCAAATCTGACAACCCTTATGCAAAAATCTTCATCTTAACGTGAAGGGCAATACAAAAGGTTATAATTGTGGCCATACAAATCAGCTGGATCAATGCTATGCAACTGTACAGTGTTTCAAATCAAAAACAAGTGTGAAAAATATTAGAGGCAAATCAATGAAACCTTAAAGTCTTTGTAACCAAAGCAAAAAAAGAAAGTTCAGTGAACAAAAAAAAACAGAAGCTGTAAAACACACCACAAACTGAACGTATTAGTAGAACAACAGGAGACGTACTGAAGCAACAAAAAGGTCTCCGATTTTCTCAGTATAATCCCATTCTGCTACACGGGAGGCCAGAGCAATCTGAAACATGGAGTGACACTGCAGGATCTCCTTCAGCCTATAAAAAATAGGCTGGATCTTCTTCAAGCTCAGGATCCGGGGCTCCGCCTCCATCAAATGCTTCTTATATTCCTAAAATATAAATTCAGGTGGTAGGTATGAGTGAGTCTGGTTAGAATGTTCAGCTTGGGTTTTAATATCTCTGTTGATTTAAATAAAAAATATATCACATCTGTTATTGTCAGTTTAATATAACACAATAGAATTAATGAACCTCCCAGATTTAACAGCACAATAAGATAAGGGTGTATTCATAAATTTTGGTTTTGTCTTTACCCTGCTGAAAAACAGTGCAAACTACCCTGCCCAAGAAGGTTAGGATGGACAGTCAGTTTTAATGGTTTTAGAGGGGTTTTGGGCATTTGTGAACTGCTCAGGCTGAGGGACCAGATGGCTAACCAGCTTAAGTCCAGCAAAATACCTTTTTTTTAACAGGGTATATTTTCCCTCTTGTGTTATATTCCTAATTTTGCCCTCCTTTACACTTCATTAAGAAATCTGAGGAATATTTCTGTTTCTTGCATTCAGAATCCTGATATAGTATTACAGTCATATGTAATGTCGTAATTGTGTCACTGACCAGCAGGATCCTCTTGAGTGAGTCTAAGTAGCTTCTTTCACTCTGGATGATACAGCCAAGAATATGACGCCTGACAACCTGTGACATACAAAATAATGCAAAATAGGAATTTGAATTCAATTAGGTTAACTGACAGCAAACCAGCGGCTTAATATGCTCCTATGCTTACCAAGGCAACAGTAAAATACAGTAAAAACAGTAATACAGTTAAATATAACTACAATTTAAAGGGTTAGAAAATTTAAATTTGATGTTTATCTGCTTACCCCAAGGGCATCCAAGATGTAGGTGACTTTGTTTCTTCAGTAGAACACAAACGAAGATTTTTAACTCAAACCGTTGCAGTCTGTCAGTCATATAATGTCGGTCAATGGGACTCACAGCTTTGAGAGAAAAAAAAAACGCCATCTATCTCTCAAATGGACCATTGACCCTCTACAGTGGTGTGAAAAATTGTTTGCCCCCTTCCTGATTTTTAATTTTTTTGCATGTTTGTCACACTTTAATGTTTCAGATCATCAAACAAATTTAAATATTAATCAAATATAACACAAGTAAATACAACATGCAGTTTTTAAATGAAGGTTTTTTTTTTTTTTATGAAGGGAAAACAAAATCCAAATCCACATGGCCCTGTGTGAAAAAGTGTTTGCCCCCTCTGCAAAAATGTCAACAATTCTGTGTTTTTCTGTCAATATGGGGTGCTGTGTGTACATTAATGAGGAAAAAAAATTAACTTAAATGATTTTAGCAAATGGCTGCAATATAACAAAGAGTGAAAAATTTAAGGGGGTCTGAATACTTTCCGTACCCACTGTAACTGTGGTTTATCACACCTGAGTTCAGTTTCTCTAGCCACACCCAGGCCTGATTACTGCCACACCTGTTCGCAATCAAGAAATCACTTAAATAGGACCTGCCTGACAAAGTGAAGTAGACCAAAAGATCCTCAAAAGCTACACATCATGTTGAGATCCAAAGAAATTCAGGAACAAATGAGAAAGAATGTAATTGAGATCTATTAGTCTGGAAAAGGTTATAAAGCCATTTCTAAAGTTTTGGGACTCCAGCGAACTACAGTGAGAACCATTATCCACAAATGGCGAAAATATGGAACAGTGGTGAACCTTCCCAGAAGTGGCCGGCCGACCAAAATTACCCCAAGAGCACAGTGACGACTCATCCAAGAGGTCACAAAAGACCCCAGAACAACATCCAAAGAACTGCAGGCCTCACTTGCCTCAGTTATGGTCAGTGTTCATGACTCCAACATAAGAAAGAGACTGGGCAAAAATGGCCTGCATGGCAGAGTTCCAAGATGAAAACCGTTGCTGAGCAAAAAGAACATAAAGGCTCGTCTCAGTTTTGCCAGAAAACATCTTGATGATCCCCAAGACTTTTGGGAAAATACTCTGTGGACTGACGAGACAAAAGTTTAACTGTTTGGAAGGTGTGTGTCCCATTACATCTGGTGTAAAAGTAACACAGCATTTCAGAAAAAGAACATCATACCAACAGTAAAATATGGTGGTGGTGGTAGTGTGATGGTCTGGGGCTGTTTTGCTGCTTCAGGACCTTGAAGACTTGCTGTGATAAATGGAACCATGAATTCTGCTGTCTACCAAAAAATCCTGAAGGACAATGTCCGGCCATCTGTTCGTGACCTCAAGCTGAAGCGAACTTGGGTTCTGCAGCAGGACAATGATCCAAAACACACCAGCAAGTCCACCTCTGAATGGCTGAAGAAAAACAAAATGAAGACTTTGGAGTGGCCTAGTCAAAGTCCTGACCTGAATCCTATTGAGATGCTGTGGCATGACCTTAAAAAGGCGGTTCATGCTCGAAAACCCTCCAATGTGGCTGAATTACAACAATTCTGCAAAGATGAGTGGGCCAAAATTCCTCCACAGCGCTGTAAAAGACTCATTGCAAGTTATCGCAAACGCTTGATTGCAGTTGTTGCTGCTAAGGGTGGCCCAACCAGTTATAAGGTTTAGGGGGCAAGCACTTTTTCACACAGGGCCATGTGGGTTTGGATTTTGTTTTCCCTTCATAATAAAAAACTTCATTTAAAAACTGCATGTTGTGTTTACTTGTGTTATCTTTGATTAATATTTAAATTTGTTTGATGATCTGAAACATTAAAGTGTGACAAACATGCAAAAAAATTAAAAATCAGGAAGGGGGCAAACAATTTTTCACACCACTGTATCTACAATCTCAATTAAGAGTGTCAATGGTCCATTTGAGAGATAGGTGGCAGTAATGCACTTATAAGTCTGCGATCCGCCGTAAAGCAAGAAGAAGAAGAAGACGCGTCACGTGCCGGGTATTGTGAACGAGCTCAGGACAGTTGGACATTGCGGCGGATCAGAGGTAAAAAACGATATAAATACTGTTCAGTTTCTTGCACAGACCGATCGTTTCATGTCTTTAGACCTCAATGTATCGTCATGAGCCACAGGGTTTGATTTGGTTTTGTCTGTGTATGTTTTTTTTTCTCTCAAAGCCGTGAGTCCCATTGACTGCCATTATATGACTGACAAGACTGCAACGGTTTGAGTTAAAAATCTTCATTTGTGTTCTACTGAAGAAACAAAGTCACCTACATCTTGGATGCCCTTGGGGTAAGCAGATAAACATCAAATTTTAATTTTTGGGTGAACTATCCCTTTAACATAGCTGTTTTCTGTTTTAATATATTTTTAAAAGCCATTTATTCCTGTGATGCCAAAGCCATTACTTCAGTCTTCAGTGTCACATGATCCTTCAGAAATCATTCTAACACACTGATTTGGTGCTCAAGAAACATTTCTTATTATCATCGACGTTAAAAACAGCTGTGCAGCTTAATATTTTTGTGAAAACCCACAAAATAGATATATTTTCAGGATTCTTTGATGAATAGAAAGTTTTAAAAATAAAGAAGAGCATTTATTTGATTTTTTTGTTATAATGTCGTCGTCACTTTTGATCAGTTTAATGATTCCTTGCATAATAAAGGTATTAATATCTTTCGAAAATAATACAAATCTTACTGACCACAAATATTGTTAAGGTAGTGTATGTAAATATGTCATAAATGAGCAGGGCAATATGATACTGACAGTAATATAGGCCGATTCACACTTAAGTACATACAAACACGCACCTGTTGGCTACTGAGCCCTTCTGGCATTGGAGAAAGTTGAGGTGGTGGATGTTTGAGTTCAGATACAGTCACATCCAGATATCCAGAATCTTCCTCTGTGTCATCTGCACATTGACAGTCAAAAGCACAGTTAAACTCCTCATTCCCACTGGCATCTACTATTCCAATACCTTCCATCTCGGCTCACTTCTCCCTCTAGGTAAACACTATTCTGTAGCTCAGTAATAACATGCCACTTGCTATCTCAGAATAACTCAAACATTCAAAGAGGCATCTAGTCTCTAGCATTGTTTCTGTACTGTAACCTACCAGGTGTCAGAAAAAAAAACACCAGAAACTAACAAGAGGAAATGAGAGTCAAAAAGTCAAACCTGTGCAGTCTTTTTTACTCAGGAAGGACACTTTTCGCATCATGGCTATTTTGGTCTTTTCCAGTCCATCTTTCGTGCCATTCCTAGCTGCTTTCATGAGCTGTTGAACCTATGGGAGGAAAGAGAGATCGGTTGAGTGCATAAGATGACAGCAAGGAACAAAATGAATCAGCAAAACTAAAAGAGAAGAGATAAATTCCTGTTTGTGGATCAGTGTGTTCAGCAGCACCAGGACAAAGCCTCAAGGTCCCTCTTTGCTCAGTTGCAACATTCAGTGGATTTCACACAGTTTCATTTTCATTGTACAAAAACTCTCCATTGTACAATGATTAGCATGATGGACATGGACTACTACATAACTACGGGCTGTATATGAATTTTGGTGAACAGCTGAAATTGCAATTAAATCTACATAATCTAGATTTAGTCTAATGTGTAATATAACACTGATCCTTAAAACTGAGACAAAACATGCTGCACAGCTCTGTTACTGCTTCTTCCATGTGCATTTTTCCTTGTCATGTCTTTGAAAGAAGTTTCCTATTTTCATCCATTCTCAAAATTAAAAACACATTTTAACAGTAATATTCAGAACTATTTTTACAAGTTAAAATAACTGTTTTCTATTTTAATATATTCTAAAAAGTAATTTAGTCCTGTAATGGCAAAGCTGAATTTTCAGCATTATTACTCCAGCCTTCAGTGTCACATGATGCTTCAGAAATCATTCTAATATACTGATTTGGTGCTCAGGAAATATTTATTTTTATTATCAATGCTGAAGACAGCTTTGCAGCTTAATATTTTTGTGGAAATCATAATGCATTTTTTCAGGATTCTTCGATAGAAAGTACATTTATTCATAAAAAGTATACTGTTACAAAAGATTTCTGTCACATTTGATCAGTTTATTGCATCCCTGATAAATAAAAGTATTTAAAAAAAAATACAATATATTTAGAAATATTACTTTAAATATATTTTGAATATCACATAAGTATTACATGCAAGAGCCATTTTGTTTATCTGATGTTACTAATTACTAATTGGACTGGAAATAGAGGAAATTGTAAAATTCTAAAAAAAAAAAAAATTAAAAATTAAAAATTAAAAAAATTCTAAAATCCAAAACAATTCCTTTATGGAGCTGACATGTCACAGTTATGACAGAAAATATATGCACACTCATTCATAAGTTTTGTCACATGTCTCAAGTATCAGTGATAACCACACACCCACCACTCTATAATTGTACCTTAATGTCATAGTTTTGTTTGAGCTGGCCGACATCTCGAGCCCCTAACCGCATGGCTAGCTCACGCCTGGTCTGGATGCAGCGTTGCTTCAGACGTCGTACATCTGGGGAAATCTATTTCCATTACAGCAAAGCCATGTCCACAGGCGGTACGGGGGGGTGGGGGTTGAAATATATCAGTGCATAAAGAAAGATGGCAAAAAAAGAGGGGGGAAGGAGGAAAACAATGAGACTGAGGGAGTGACAAACACAGGCAGACAGTGATAACATCAAGGCCAACAACAGAGGGAACTGAAGATAGACATAACAGCGTGAAGAAGACCACAGATTTAGCCTCAGAGAGTGTCTGTCTCGGTTCACGGTACTAAAACTTCACACATCAAACAGCTCTGCTACTCACAAATTATTCCTTAAGCAGAAACACCCAAGTTTAGACTGCATAAGGCCAAGTTTGGTTAGTCTAGTTAAGGCTTTCTGTACCTGTTTTCATGCATGATGTGCAACATCTGTGGATTAAGACCTGATCCTCTCAGCATGCATCAACAGACATTAACTAAGAACAGGAACAGGGTAAACCCAGCAAGGAAGGAGAACTGAAAGAAACCGAGTGCCAAAAAAATCCTTTCCTTTTTTAAAGTTGAAGTGTGTAATTTCTGCTCTACTAGTATCACTGAACAGAATTAGCATAAATAGCGACTGTTTTCAAACAGGATTCAAACACACTCCTATGTGCCACTGGTCACACAAATCAATAGCCCCACCCCTACACACACACACACCACTGGCTAAGCTAATGCTGGGCAGCATGAATAGAGCACTATTTTGATATTGCTTTTGACTTTTGTTAGTGATTGTGTGCTACTACCTTTTAACAGTGCACAATATCTAATTTATTAATTTGATTACTTATTTAGGCAGTTTTGATAATAAATGGGCAGTCTATTTGTACCTTATTGCGGGTGGGCTGCTTGGTCTCGCTGTCTGACTGCTCATCGTAACTCTCAAACTCACTGGAGCCCCAGCCGTGGTCTATCAGTCCAGACTCGCCAGACCTCTGCACCTCCTCGTAGATCACATCATCCTCTGAAAAAATATCAACAAAAAATTATATGAGGTAGGAGGAAGTAAGATGTCCTTAGTCAAGATACATCTAAACCGGAAACAAACTGTACGTGGGTTGGTTGGTACAGGCAAGTTACTACAGGGTGAAAATAAACCATGCTATATGAATGCACCGACTGTAGAATTATTGCTCAGACTTTGCACTTAATTAGCATCTGCACTTTTTTGGTTCTGGGTTGCATGGCCTCCTCAAACTCATGAATGCCCCTAGTGAGTTCAAGTACCCCGTTCAATGGCCCAGGCTGGAAGATCTGTCACCTTCTTTAGAGAATTTATGTATATTTTTGTGTCAGATGTTTCTTCTAAAAGTCCTTATTGCAAATATAACAGGCCAGATACTTTGACTTTGGAAATTTTGTTAAGGAAATGTCTGAAATCTGATTCCTGGTTGTAAACATTGCAAATCTGTGCATGGTTTGTAACATTTGAGTCTTTTGAAAGTAATCTAATTGGAAGAAAACAGATAATGCCCTGGAAAGTTTGTGAACCCTTTAGAATTTTCTATATTTCTACATAAATATGACCCTAAACATCATCAGATTTTTGCCCAAGTCCTGAAGCAGACAAAAGAGAATCCATTCAATCAAATCAGACAAAAATATTTTCTTGTGAAAAATGATCCTTTGTAACATATCTTTGCATTGCAAAATTATGTGAATCTCAAATCTCAATCATTTAAAGTATGATCATGTTTGTGGAAGTGTATCATGGCAAAAACAAAGGAGATCTCCGAGAACCTTAGAAAAAGAGTTGATGTTGCTCATCAGGCTAGAAAAGCTTACAAAGTCATCTCTAAAGAGTTTGAACACCATAGATCCACAGTCAGACAGATTGTGGACAAATTGAAGAAATTCAAGACCACTGTTACCCTCTCCAGAAGTTGTCCACCAACAAAGATCACTCTAAAAGCAAGACCTGTAATAGTCCACAAGGTTGCAAAAGACCCCAGGATAACTTTTAAGCAACTGGCCTTTCTCACGGTGGCTGATGTTAATGTTCATGAGTCCACCATCAGGAAAACACTGAACAACCATTGTGTGCATGGCAGAGTTGCCAGAAGAAAGACACTGCTCTCCAAAAAGTACATCAATGCCCGTCTGCAGTTTGCTAAAGATCATGTGGACAAACCAGAGGGCTACTGGAGAAATGTTTTGTGGACAGATGAAACCAAAATTGAACTTTTTGGTTTAAATGAGAAGCGTTATGTTCGGAGAAAAGAACACACTGCATTCCAGCATAAGAAACTTATCTCATCTATAAAACATGGTTGTGGTAGTATCAAGGTTTGGGCCTGTTTTGCTGCATCTGGGCCAGGACAGCTTGCCTTCATTGATGGAACAATGAATTCTGAATTATACCAGCAAATTCTAAAGGAAAATGTCAGAATATCTGTCTGAGAACTGAGTATCAAGAGAAAGCGGGCCATGCAGCAAGACAGCGACCCCAAGCACACAAGTCATTCTACTAAAGAATGGTTAAAGAAGAATAAAGTTAATGTTTTGGAATGGCCGAGTCAAAGTCCAGACCTTAAAGAGATAGTTCACCCAAAAATGAAAATTACCACATGATTTACTCACCCTCAAGGCATCCTAAGTGTATATGACTTGAGTGTATATGAATAAAGGCCTCCTGAAGCGAATCGATGCAAGAAATAAGAATTTAAGATTCATATTTAAAGCTTTCAAAAAAAGCAATCTCTAGCTTCTGATAACTGTCGTACGTGCATTCACAATACAATGCCATTCCGGCGGATGACATAGGATGTAGGAAAGTGACGAACGCGGAATCGCAGAGGAGAGAGCAAAACAAAACACCAGTCAGAAATTAGAAGTACAAAACGAGGATTTGTAAAGAAAAATGTTGGAGGATGTCGATATAAGCCAAGAGGAGACTAGTTTTCCTTTGCTAAACAAAGGAAATTTTGCTTCCTTTGCTCCTGTAAACTACGCTACGCCTACATCCTCCCATGTCATCCGCCGGAACGGTGTTCTATTGTGAATGCGCATACGACAGTTAGCGGAAGCTAGATATTGCAGTTTATAAAGTATTAAATATCAATGTTATTCTTACAAAAATCACATCAATTTGCTTCAGGAGGCTTTTATTCACCTCCCGGAGCCTTGAGGGACACTTTTTATGATGGATGGATGCGCTTTATTTGACTTCTTTTGGACTACTGAAAAATAACACCCATTTACTGCCATTATAAAGCCTGGAAGAGCCAGGACATTTTTTTTTAATATAGCACAGATTGGATTCGTCTGAAAGAAGAAAATCATATACACCTAGGATGCCTTGAGGGTGAGTAAATCATGAGATAATTTTCATTTTTGGGTGAATTATCCCTTTAATCCAATTGAAATATTGTGGAAGGAGCTGAAGCAAGCAGTTCATAGGAGGAAACCCACCAACATCCCACCAAAGATTCACATCAGTAGTGTAGTCTACGTGATACGCAGGTATACCCACTAGCAAAGGTCAAGGATTTCCGTATACCCACTATAAAAAAGCGTGAGGATACATAATATCTTTGTGACAGAACTTTCACACGTTCATTCATAAATTCACCCTGTATGTGTTGTGATCAAAGCACTGACTTGAAAATCACACTGTGTTTCTGTTGATGACCAGTGCTATTGCGCAACTCTTTCATTTCAACTGACTGGCTGAGGCCGTCCTAAAAATGCGCCACTGCTCCGCGTCACCACGAAAGCTTATCATGCCTTGCCCATTTAAACATTCAAAAGAGTTTATAAGCATTCAAACACAGGACATGGAAAAACTCAAATAAGTACTCGCGTGCCGTGTTCGGTGCGCACATAGAGAGCAAACGTAAACTTAAGTGAATGTAAACAGTTGAGAAAAAAATCGGATGTGTATCATATTGGATGTATTGTCTCTTAAAGTGATCGCGCCTAATTTACGAGCTGCTGTCGCTGTCCTTAATGTTAATCCAAGAAATGAAATCAGAGAAAATCACTCACAGCTCTTTACTGAACTATTTTGTAGTTTAACAAGAATTAATCTATATTTAATTCATACAGTGAAGACTATGCAATGCTATTTTATATTTGATTATTCGGTTTCTGTACCTGGACACCTACAAACTTGAAAAAAACGTAAACATTGTGTAAATAGCACAGATAAATATATAGAACAAACATATATTAAACTATTTCAAACAGGGCCCACAGGTACAACCTGCACTGGGGCCCCGCAAATCCCAGCTACGGCCCGGGGAGCAGTGACAGATCAGTCAACAGTCCCAAGCATCTTTCACACAGTCAACAGTATGTTGACTTTCTCAGGCCAACATAACTAGCTAATAACTTCAGTAACATTAGTGTGCGGATCAATGAATGCAGGAGAAGGGGAGAGATAACACAGATATATGTGTGTCTGTGTACAGCATTTAAACTGAATACAATGTTTATATCTCCTTGAGATGAGAACTCCTGGCCAGCCTTGTGGACTGAAGGTCAGGCTAGGGAATTTAAAAACAGGCACTTAAATGTGCATTGAAAATTGCCAGCTGATAAAACATGTGCTCCAGGGACCATATTCAGGAGAAATGTAGCTCTTAACTAGCTGAGTTAGACGATTAACAGAGTAGAAAAATCAGTCCAGTCTCCCCAGCTATAAATGTCATTGGCTGTCTTGTGTTGCTTATAATAAATTGACATGTTGATATCACATAAGCAGTCTTTCAGAATGTTGTCAGTTACATGTAGATGCATACTGCACACATTAGTGAGTGGTGCTTATGGGGTGTTGCTTTGGGACGGGTGAGGGAGGGAAAAAAATCACAGTATGCTCACTACAAAAAACTAGACTACACCACTGATTCACATACTTTTGCAATGCACGGCTATGTAACACTGGATTTTTTTCTCAATAAATAAATGACAAAGAAAATATTTGTCTTATTTATTTGATTTGAGTTCACTTTGTCTACTTTTAGGAGGCTGGGGTCAAGGCATCAAGAGCCACCACACACAGACGTGTCAAGGAGTTTGGCTACAGTTGTCGTATTCCTCTTGTTAAGCCACTCCTGAACCACAGACAATGTCAGAGGTGTCTTACCTGGGCTAAGGAGAAGAAGAACTGGACTGTTGCCCAGTGGTTCAAAGTCCTCTTTTCAGATGAGAACAAGTTTTGCATTTCATTTGGAAACCAAGGTCCTAGAGTCTGGAGGAAGCGTGGAGAAGCTCATAGCCCAAGTTGCTTGAAGTCCAGTGTTAAGTTTCCAGAGTCTGTGATGATTTGGGGTGCAATGTCATCTGCTGGTGTTGGTCCATTGTGTTTTTTGAAAACCAAAGTCACTGCACCCGTTTACCAAGAAATTTTCGAGCACTTCATGCTTCCTTCTGCTAACCAGCTTTTTAAAGATGCTGATTTCATTTTCCAGCAGGATTTGCACCAAAAGCACCAAAAGTTGGTTAAATGACCATGGTGTTGGTGTGCTTGACTGGCCAGCAAACTCACCAGACCTGAACCCCATAGAGAATCTATGGGGTATTGTCAAGAGGAAAATGAGAAACAAGAGACCAAAAAATGCAGATGAGCTGAAGGCCACTGTCAAAGAAACCTGGGCTTCCATACCACCTCAGCAGTGCCACAAACTGATCACCTCCATGCCACGCCGAATTGAGGCAGTAATTAAAGCAAAAGGAGCCCCTACCAAGTATTGAGTACATATACAGTAAATGAACATACTTTCCAGAAGGCCAAAAATTCACTAAAAATGTTTTTTTTTTTATTGGTCTTATGAAGTATTCTAATTTATTGAGATGCACCTGTATATTCACCAGTCTCTCATGTACCTGGCTCGCCTAAGTCAGTTATGGTGTGGTGACCAGACGTCCCGTTTTTCCCGGGGCAATCCCATATTTCAGCTCTATTTTTAGTGTCCCAACTTATTTTGAAAAAAAAAATCATGTTTTGTCCTGTATTTCAAAATTTCTTTACGACTGGGTGATCAGAGCAAGTAGTAGTAATGTTCTGTCATACGAGAACAGCCTAGCTCATAAAACAAAATTACTATCCAATCTCAATTCGTTATCGTTTAACTTGCAGTAGTTAAGACGGGATGAATGACACAACAGAAGCGCTCTCTCGATCCCAGTTCTCTCAGTTCTCCTTGTGCCTGAATTGTCAAATACACACAGTAGTCAAAATCTCCATCATGTGGAGTATCTCACGTAAATACAGTGTCTGTTATGGCTTAAGTGAATGTAAAAAGTGGGTGAAAATCGGATGTGTCAGCCTATATTACATCCATACATTCGATTTTAAAGGGACAGCCTATTCCCGTCTAATGAAACAACAACAGATGTTACATAAATGTATACATGTTAAATAAACATTTATAATGAGTTTATTTAATTTATATCTCTATTTGTCTTGTAATTTACTTCTTTGTGCATTTTTCCCCCCTCAGATTTGCAGCTTTGTCTTTCATGTACAGTATGTCACTGATTGGTGGTTGTTGGTTTTGTAAGATTTATCACATTTTATGTTACGCTGAGATTATAAAATGGCATACAGTTAAGCAATACCACACGAGGAAGAGTGTTGTTTTCAGCACCATTGCAAATGTTTATTGAACTGTAGTATAAAATCAATATAACGAAGTAAATTTGAGTAAGTCAAATACATAGCCTAACTATTTTCTCATTTTGCTGTATTTTGACAAAGAGTCCAAACAAAGCCACAGTAGAACAATGTCCTCTTTATTGATAAAATGATATAATAAAATTATGTAAAATGATTCACTTTATTCCTCACTGAACGAATCAGCCGTTTGAATGAATGATTTAACGATTCACTCTAAAGATAGAAACTTGCTGCCACCTACTGGCTATTTTATTTTCATATTGTTGCTATATTCAAACTTTATATATTTATGACATTAATATGACCGTGTTATGCAAGTATATATGTAAATAAACACAATATCAAAATGAATCATTGTGTATATCAAATCCTCCTGGCCTCTGTAGCTGTCTCCTCTGTAACACTGTTGTTTTCATTGATCAGTAGTCAAATCTAGCCTTGTCAATGCAAAAATACTACATTCATTTATAATTAACTTATCAATTTACTAATTTAACGTTAATGGATCACCAAGTAGGCGTACAGCAGTGACAGATGGACAAATATAACAGTGTCCTGTATAGAAAGATGTTACTCCAGCTGACAGTAATCCATTTTCACCTGTACAAGTGAACACTGAGCATCGGCAGCTAATGAGGCGCACTGGAGTGACGTCACCGCCCCTCTTCGACTGATTGGCTGAGGAGGAGCTGTCAATCAAGAACTAGTGGACCAATGATGACGCTTAAACCCGACCTGATTTACATGAAACTCTAACCGCAACATTTGGGAAAGCAAGCGCAGAATGTGGAAAGAGCGAAAGGAAAAACAGCATAAGCATACAAAAAATAAAAATATGAGCAGAAAATGTCAGAAAATGGGTAATTTTGATTTTAAATGTGTTTAAAGTTTTGATTTATGCTTATTTTTTAAAATGCATTATTAAATTTTTTATTTACGCTTATTATCTTTCGATCCGTGACCATTGTTTGCTATTCTGAAAAAAATCTGCTTTCATTTTTAAATTTTGTGCAATATATTTTTACTTGCGTTTTTAAATTTTGGTTTCATGCTTATTATTTTTTTATCCGTGACCGCAATACTTTAGACGGAAAAATGATCCCACAGGGGTAGAGTACAGAGTACACATGAGAATAAATAAATGCTCTCCATTTCACCTCACTGCTACCTTGAAGAATTATTTGAGAAATTCAATAGCTCTCAAGTGAGAATTTTCCTACGGGTGATGACATTACTGATCTGGACAGATGTTGCCCACAGTCAGACACTGACCTGCATCTGGTGGCGAGATGTTCTCACAAGGCACATCATCGTAGATGACCTCTGAGCGAGCAGGAGGAGCTGAGTTCTGCTTCAGTTGTTCAGAGGGTGAATTTTCATCTGATTCAGGAACAGCTTTCCCTTGAGGAGCGAGACCTAGAGTGTCAACAGAAACTTCTAAATACATCTAATAAACTCTATTACACAAAGGATAATAGACTTCCAATAAAACTGTTTGATGGATTCTTGAGCATATTCTAAGCACGAATAACAAAAAAAGGATAGGATACTACTTTAAGTAGGCTGAACATTGGGTTTAGGATCTAATTTGAAGCACAATAAATGCAAACATCATTTGATAATCATTCATCAGAACTTCAGTGATGTATTAAAAGAATAGCTCACCCAAAAATAAAAATGTTGTCATCCTTTACTCACTCTCATGTCGTTCCAAGCCTGTGTAAATTTCTTATTTTATGTTGAACACAAAATAAGATATTTTGAAGAACAGTTGTTGGACCCCATTGATTTCCATAGTAGGGAAAGAAATACTATGGAAGTCAATGGGGACCATCAGCTGTTTGATTACCAGCATTCTTCAAAATATTTTCTTTTATGTTCAAAATAAGAAAGAAA
The DNA here is from genome assembly GCA_039654775.1 of Spinibarbus caldwelli. Lineage (NCBI taxonomy): Eukaryota > Metazoa > Chordata > Actinopteri > Cypriniformes > Cyprinidae > Spinibarbus > Spinibarbus caldwelli. The sequence goes on from CM077260.1 coordinate 16,801,818, forward strand.
CTCGTACAGGTTTGGAGTCACATGAGGGTAAGTAAATGACAAAATTGTAATTTTTGGGTGAACTATCACTTTAAGCTCAGTTCAGGTTGAGAAAAGGTTGAGCGCAAATGAAATTCAGCCCTGATTAACACAGAAAAGCACATTAACAATTCTTTTGACAGATTTTTAGCTTGCATTCTGACAACAGTACTACAAAATAACAAACATACTCCTACACGAATGGCGGATTGACAATAGGCACACTTGTCTGTACTGTGACAGTGTATACAGATTTGTTGACAACCTCTTTTTACCTAATGAAGTCGCCTGCTGAGTCTCCCCCACGGGAACTTAAAATATCTCAAAGTGAAAGGTTCTTTAAACTGTTTAGGCCTCTGAATATCTGAAGGATATATCGAGACTACTGTCTGGGATGTCAGAGGGAGATCATTTAAAATTCTGAGAACCCGTTAATTAGGAGTAGGAGTACAATATAAATATCTTTCTTGGGAATATTCCAGGTTAAACCCAAGTTAAGCATCCGTGGCATGTAGTTTACCACAGAAAATCATTTCTTATCTTGCAGTTTGTAAAAATGTGTGAAAAATTATGGAAATCTATGGGGAAACAGTTGCATTTCTGGCATTGCACTTGCATAAGTGCATTTCGCTCAACATAAGCGGCTCAAAATGATTTTCTGCAATAATTGACATTATGTCACAGATGTTGTTGATATAGCTTTACTTGTATTGAACCCGGGATATTTTTATGTGGTTTTGTAGACGACAATGATTGTCAGTGTGATGTTGTACATATGTAAATGTTTATATACTGAGGAAAAGACACAAAGATCTAAAAAGGTGTAGAAATGACAGCAGCCGCGAGTGGATATAGAAGCCAATTCTCATTATTAATCATGGCACAGCAACAGCCTGTACTTACAGTGTCAATAAAGTGCACTACAGTAAGTCTATCTACAGCCTAAAACGTTGATGCCAAAATACTCCAACAGTAATACTCCTACAAAAAAGACTTGACTGGGTCGCTAATTATTCCTGAATGCTGGTAAACAAAAGGTTCAAAGGGATCAAGACAGATCTAACTATGCTCTACGTAATGGATAATGCACAGTCAGCTGGTTATTATTGTAAAATAGACCGCTTATTATTACACGGCTACTGATCAAACAAATAAATACACTACCATTCAAAAGTCTGAGGTCAGTAGGATTTTTTTTTTAAAGAAATTAATACTTTTATTTAGCAAGGATGCCTTAAATTGATCAAAAGTTACAAATATTTCTATTTCAAATAAATGCTAGTGATTTGAACTTTCTATTCATCAATGAATCCTGAACAAAAGTATCACGGTTTCCACAAAAGTATTAAGCAGTCATTTTGTTTTGCTTGTTTTCAATATTGATAGTAATAAATCAGCATATTAGAAGGATTTCTGAAGGATCATGTGACATTGAAAACTGGAGTAATGGCTGGTGAAAATTCAGCTTTGCTATCACAGGAATAAATACAATTTTACAATATATTAAAATAGAAAACAGTTATTATAAATTGTAATAATATTACAAGTTTCTGCTATTAAAAATGGTCAACTATAACATACAAAACTATCAGCTTAGCAGCAAGACCAACACTGCAACTATTGCAGCAATATTAATACGTAAATCCTCTGAGGTAATTATCAATACAATTAATAACTGAGAAAAAAGAAGGTGCCAGCTGCATCTTGCAATGGGAAACATAGAATATTATGAAATATCAGACGGCTGAAAGTGGGGACTGACCAATCAGAATCAAGTATTCCAGAGAGCCGTGTAATAGAAAAAAGAGATCTACAGTCAAATACAAAAACGGCACAGCTATTCCAACTGTCCTGGGGAGTGGGGATTGTACCTTTATGCAGTCGCAGAGTGAGCTCTGAAACCACACTGAACCATTCCCGAGAGTGAACTGGGGCTGCACACACATAGCAGAGACTGTTTAACAGCCAAGGGACACAGCTTTGAAGTCACTTCTACTATGGCCGTTGAATTGTTGACGCTACCAGGACTTCTCAAAACCTTGCCAAGTAGTTTGTTAGTTTACATGAAGCATTTGGAACATGCATATATTTATTTCCAATGCAGATTTCACAATTTAGGAATATAATGAATTATATTGACAAGGGATTTTATATCACTGTATGATTTTGTTTGCTCAATCACTTGTTTGTTGTGTTATTTGATTGGATTGCAACAGAATTTAAGAAAAATCTCCAAAGGATCTGATTTATTAGGCTGAATCAAGAGTGGACATTTGGCATGGGTGTGCTGTTTTCTTTCCCGTGAGATTCCTGTGGGTCTGGACTGGATTAGTCATTGCTATTTTTCAGATCTCTGATTTTCATGCTGATTTGTGCATTAGTGTGGATTTACAGGAAGGCATGGCACAGCCCCTTCACAGAGCCACCAACCTGTCTGAGCATGTTTGTGGGGAGACTTCTGCATAGCTGTATAGAGGCACTCTGGCCCAAAATGTGAACCTAGAGATACATTTTCAAACAGATTTGTCAGATTTAAGCACTGAAATGCCTTCCCAGCCAGCATTTATTCCCAAACGCCATGGAAGAAGGCTGAATCACTGCTGAGTTTTGCTTCTGTTTTGTGAATCGAATCAATGTTGATATTGTACAATTTTTACAATGTCCTTTTGAAATTTCAGCATTGACTTAGTATTTTCTTAACTGTTTTTTTTTTTACAATGTCTAACATTAAACATTATTTCAACGTTGTTTCAACATTTTTAACATTGTTTCGATGTTAATTCAAGGTTGAAACAACAAGTGACATTATTTTAACCACATTTCAAAGTCAAAGGTCAGTCACTAGCCGGCTGGGTGTTTGGACTCCAGGTGGGACACATTTTGGGAATCAGCATTGATATTGCAACATTATATCAACTTGTTACATTTATCATTTTAAAATTTCATCATTGATTTATAAGTTTTTTGTTGTTGTTTTTTAAAGTTGTTTCAATGTTATTTGAATATTTTCAACAACTTTGTGTCAGCATTTTTTCTACATTTTCAACATTTTTTCAATATTGAAACAAGAACTTGCATTATTTCAAGTTCAACCACGTTTCAGTCACTAGACGGCTGGTTATTTAAACTCTTGGAGTGACACATTTTGGTACGTCCAGCTAGTCCAAGTAGACTGCTTTAAATAGATTCATCTCTCAACATTTAACACCACAAACACTAGAGATATTCTCTAAGTATAATACCTTCATAAATGTTATTTCTTTTCCAAAAGCTTGCTTGTTCATCAGCTACTTGAGGCTCGGCCGAGACAGAACTCCTAAAACAAAACAGAAATGCAGAAGTATTGAAATACTGCCCCTCCATGTTTATTCTTATCAGTCACTGTGTGCTAATGGACACATCACATTACCACTAGATGTCACTAGAGCCAGAACAAGTTGTTTAATAACTAATACAGTAGGAAATATGTTAACATAAAAGGTAAATATTCAACCAATGAACTATACAGCTAAGACATCCTTTGGGGGACAAACACCTCAAACAGTAAGCCTATAAAGAATTATAGTGTCTATAATGACATCATGTAGGAGCAATAAGCGCTTTGAGAAGCTGCTTTTAAAGGCGCTTTATAAAATAAAGTTTATTATTATTATTATTATTAATAAGATTCAAGTTGTTCAAGTGGAAAATGTTCGAGGTATAATACATAAGGCATACAAAATTCAACACAAACATTCTTACCCATCAGGAGATTGTCTGGCCACCATCTCTGTAGGAAGAACAGAAAGTATGCTTCATAATTTTCCAACAAACAGATCACTGATTCTTGGGTGCAGGGATAAATTAAGTTACAAAAATGAGTTTTATCCCATGTTTCAAGAATCAGTGAGATAATCTAATATACAACATACATAAAAACAGTCATATTTTGTTACTAACGCGTACTGCAGACTAACCTGAGTTTGTTGTGCAAGGATGTGTGGGGATATTTTGGTCCTCCAGACCAGCAGGGGTCCCTCCGTTTACCGCCTGCTGATTATGCTTCATAGCTTGACAATAAAGTGCATTTGTGGCAGTGCTACCATTAGTATTTTCTGAATGCACAGCTTCCACATGAGGAGTTCCTGACTCTTTATTCTCAACAGAGTTCTCCACTGTATTCTGCTCGTCTTCGCTGTCATCAAACTCAAACTTCTGGCCAGTTTCCTCATCTTCATCATCCTCTTCTTCCTCCTCCTGGGCCTTCTGAGTCCCAGAAGTGACCATGGACTCTGAAATAACACAAAAAGGTTCACTTTAACTGATAAAAATAGGATAAGAACCACATTTTTCCATTTTAAAAATTGCTGAGATTTAAATTTCCAAAGAAATGTGATAGATATTCATGCGTGTATAACTACGATTGCAGACACACAGTCCAATGGAAATGTTCACAGACTGACTTTGACGATCCAATATGGCCGACAGCTTATGTATAGAGGCCCACAAAAACTGGCGCTAATGAGGCATCTATGTGTATACATCCATGTTGCTACTGTGTTCTGGGTGTTTGATTGAATGTTGCTAGGTAGGTGGTAGTTGGGTCTTTAAAGGCGGTTATTTGAGTGTTACTATGCAGTTGCTATGGTGTTCCGAGTAGTTGTTTGAGCATTGCTAGGTGACTGAAAAGGTGTTCTGAGTGTGTTCTGAGTGTGGGAGTTGCTAGGGTATTCCGATTGGTTATTTGAGTGTTTGCTATGTAGCTACTAGTAGTTACTTTGAGCATTGCTGAGTGGTTGTTCAAGCATTATTATGCAGTTGCTAGGGTGTTCTGAGTGTTATTTAAGCATTGCAATGGTATTGCTATGATGTTCTGAGTGTTTGAGGGTTGCTGTGATGTTCTGAGTGGTTGTTTGAGCACTGTGGTTGACAGCATGTTATGAGAGATTGTTTAAGTGTTTCCAATATGAGTGGTTGTTTGAACACTGCAATGGTGTTCTGATGCTGCTAGAGTATTCTGAGTGGTTGTTTAAGTGTTGCTATAGGATTGCAGAGAATGTGCTGTGTTTGTTTAAGCACTGTGATGGTGTTTTAAGTGGTTGTTTTTGTTTTTGCTATGTGACTGACAGCATGTTCTGAGTGGTGGTTTGAGTGTTGCTAAGGTGTCCTGAGTGGTTGTTTGTTTTTACTATGTGACTGATAGCGTGTTTTAAATGGTTGTTTGAGTTTTGTGATGGTGGTCTAAGTGGTTGTTTTTGTTTTTGCTATGTGATTGATAGTGTGTTCTGAGTGTTTGTTTAAGCATTGTGATAGTATTCTGAGTGTTTGTTTGAGTGCTGTGATAGTGTTCTGAGTGTTTGTTTAAGCATTGTGGCGGTGTTCTAAGTGTTTGTTTAAGCATTGTGATGTTGTTCTGAGTGTTTGTTTAAGCATTGTGGTGGTGTGCTGAGTGTTTGTTTAAGCATTGTGGTGGTGTGCTGAGTGTTTGTTTAAGCACTGTGATGGTGTTCTGAATGTTTGTTTAAGCATCGTGATGGTGTGCTGAGTGTTTGTTTGAGCGCTGTGATAGTGTTCTGAGTGTTTGTTTAAGCATTGTGATGTTGTGCTTAGTGTTTGTTCAAGCATTGTGGTGGTGTTCTAAGTGTTTGTTGAAGCACTGTGATGGTGTTCTGAGTGTTTGTTGAAGCACTGTGATGGTGTTCTGAGTGTTTGTTTAAGAACTGTGATGGTGTTCTGACTGTTTGTTTAAACATTGTGGAGGTGTTCTAAGTGTTTGTTGAAGCACTGTGATGGTGTTCTGAGTGTTTGTTTAAGTGTTGTGATGGTGTTCTGAGTGTTTGTTTAAGCACTGTGGTGGTGTTCTAAGTGTTTGTTTAACCGTTGTGATGGTGTTCTGAGTGTTAGTTTAAGCACTGTGATGGTGTTCTGAGTGTTTGTTTAAGTGTTGTGATGGTATTCTGGGTGTTTGTTTGAGTGTTGTGATGGTGTTCTGAGTGTTTGTTTAAGTGTTGTGATGGTGTTCCGTGTGTTTGTTTAAGTGTTGTGATGGTGTTCTGGGTGTTTATTTAAGTGTTGTGGTGGTGTTCTAAGTGTTTGTTTAAGCGTTGTGATGGTGTTCTGAGTGTTCAAGTGTTGTGATGGTGTTCTGGGTTTTTCTTTAAGTGTTGTGATGGTGTTCTGAGTGTTTGTTTAAGCATTGCGATGGTGTTCGGAGTGTTTGTATAAGCACTGTGATGGTGTTCTGAGTGTTTGTTTAAGCACTGTGTTGTGTTCTGAGTGTTTGTATAAATACTGCGATGGTGTTCTGAGTGTTTGTATGAGCACTGTGATGGTGTTCTGAGTGTTTCTTTAAGCACTGTGTTGTGTTCTGAGTGTTTGTATGAGCACTGTGATGGTGTTCTGAGTGTTTCTTTAAGCACTGTGTTGTGTTCTGAGTGTTTGTATAAATACTGTGATGGTGTTCTGGGTGTTTGTATAAGCACTGTGATGGTTTTCTGAGTGTTCCTTTAAGCACTGTGATGTGTTCTGAGTGTTTGTTTAAATGTTGTGATGGTGTTCTGAGTGGTTGTTTAAGCACTGTGATTGTGTTCTGAGTGTTTGTTTAAGTGTTGTGATGGTGTTCTGAGTGGTTGTTTAAGCACTGTGATTGTGTTCTGAGTGGTGGTTTTTGTTTTTGCTATGTGATTGATAGCATATTCTGAATGGTTGTATGAGTGTTGCTAAGGTGTTCGGAGTGGTTTTTTGAGCATGTCTATGGTGTTTTTAGTGGATGTTTGAGTGTTGCTATATGATTGCTAAGATGTTCTGAGCAGTACTTTGAGTGTTGCGATGCTGTTCTGAGTGGTTGTTGGAGTGTTGCTATACGATAGATAGTGTGTTCTGAGCAGTTTTTAAGGACTGCTATGTGATTGCTGTGATTGTTTTTCAAAAAAAGCCAACCCCTAAACCTCAATGTACATTACTACAAATGTGGATTTGGAAATATTTTTAAAAAGGTTTTAAGAATAGATAATAATCCTGTATATCTACTGTATTTTATTTCATGAGCACTGTGTTTATCAATGTAACCACTAAGCCATAGTATAATCCCTAGCACCTGCCTACTATGGACTGATTGCAATGAAACATTCTGAATTAGCATGCATAATGCAATTTCACATAAAAGCATAAACACAACAAACAAAAATGAGGTCTTTATGATTCAGTGCACATTCTGTATCTAAGCAGCTACATTTGTATTCCATTATGATGCCAGACTGAGTCAAAGAAAAGGCTCAAAAATATGTTTTGACCATAACATTGGAGACAAAACCCTTGCGAGTCATCAGATTTGTTCAGAAAAACACCCAAAACTCACAAGCTAAAAGCCAAAACTCCCTCCCTCTGATAACATATACCACAAACATCGAACAGATGGACAAAATAATACAGATGAAAACAATCTGTTACATACACCAAAAGTGTGACTGAGTTGTGAGCTGAATCCAGAAATAATAGAGTAATGACAGCATATAACTTTTGCTGTAAACTACAAAGTTGAGTTAAGCAACAAAACATGACATCACTTTTTGGCAATTTCTGACCAGTTGTTGGAATGTTACATTTAGCAAAGAAGCCAAAACACAGTAATAGAGATTACAGACTCTTCTGCACTGGACGGAGAAAAACAGATCATGTGATGAGCAGGATTACACATGTGACCATATGGTCTCTATAGAGAATATTCAACTGAAAGTACTTCATACTAGTAAATGGTTTCACCTGCTCCAAGAAAGTGGTTTGTGCAAATCAACAGTGTAACAACCAGTTACAAAGGAGAAATTCCCATGCTCACATTTCTATGTTTGAAATTTCTCTGCTTTAATTTCAAAAATAGAAATTTGAGAATGGGAATTTCTCCATCTCCGATTTGTGTTATTTTATAAAGGTAAATCTGCACCATGGAAAAATTGGAGGGAAATTAAAGCAGAGAAATTCCCATGCTCACATTTCTATCTTTGAAATTTCTCTGCTTTAATTTCCCTCCAATTTTTCCATGGTGCAGATTTACCTTATAAAAAACACAAATCGGTTACTCAAGTCAATATAAGCTCACATGACTTGAAAATGGCTCTAAAGGTCAGTAATCATGCAGTGCTCAGGTGCTCTATTCCCTTCAACAATCACTAAACCAACAAAACAGTTGTTTACCGTGCCTCTTGTCCTCATCCCCCTCTCTCCAGCAAAAGTATGAGAACCCCTTAGACCCGGCCAGGTGGATTTTGGGTGAAACTAGAAATTTAAGAGACTGTCTCATGCAAGCAGTCTCCATGGCTGCAGGATAGTTGTGTGTCAAGAGTAGGTGGCATATGGTGGAAGAATTGCTCTGCTGCAGCATATGGTCAGTTATCTTGAGCACTGCAGAGCCCTCAAGCAGTTTCACAAGCTCTCTGGAGATTAAGAGGGTAATGCTGTATTCAACTGGGTAACTGTTTCAGAGTTTTACACACTGTACTGTTCTGTAATATACCAGAACAGGTGACATGCACGGGTCATTAACAGCTCTTATGCTGTCATTATGGTTTCTCTTTATGGTTTCTCTTTGTTTGAAAAGTGCGCACCCTAATGAGTCATGCACAGCTACCCTTTGTTTGGGCCTTGTTTATACCAGAGAGTTCAGTGAACAGTGTGATGTCACATGACGCACCTCCTCAAGCATATTGGCAGGACTAGCAAATCATGACTAAGCCCCACTGGGCTCGGAAAATTTGAATTTAAATCATAGTATGTGGGTTAATGACGTATGAGTGTCCACGGTACAGAAAATCTGCTAAAAATCTAGTTTAAAACACACATCAAGTTCCTAATGTACAGTAATGTATTTATGTTGATTTCATATGATATTGAAAAACTTGTATACCATGTTTAAGAAAAGTTTAATAAAAAAATTTAATGTGGTTTAATGATCTTTTACGTGTTTAAAGTGTTTCAATTTAAGTGTAATAAAGTACATTTCCTTACACCTTGAATTAATGTGAGTGTACACATCTCAATCGTAATTTCCAAATGAAAAAATAGTAAAAAGTATTTTTTTAAATATTATAAATGATTAATTTATTAATATCATTAAAAAAAAAAAAATCACACCACATGACTAATCTTACCTTATCATAAAAGGTCAAATTATCTCATATTTTAAGAGTTTCATTGATGGTAACACAAAGTCATAAGGTCCTGCAGCAGAGTTGTTATTGTTAACTAAAACTAATGAAGTGTTTTTGGTAAAAAATAAAATAAAATAAAAAAGCACTAAATTTAAATTAAAGCACTAAAATTACTAAAGTTAAAGTGATTAAAAAGCTAATTCAAAATATTAATAAATGCTACAATAGTATATAAATAATATTAAAATAACTTGGTCTGCATGGGTCCTCTCTCTTTTAATTAATCAATTGATATTAATTACATTTTAAATATCTGATACATCTAGAAAACAATGAGCTGATCCGTGTACGAACCTTTTTCAGGAGGGTTAAGAGACTGTGGAGATGCCATGAAGTTAATATGTAGTCATATCTGCACTCCTGTAAAAGAGAAAAGCTTTGTGTCAACACATATATTCTAAAATGTTCAACTCAAAGTCCCTAAACACACACAGGATGCTCTAGTGAAACAATGCTTTTAAACTCTAGCACAACTAACACCACACCCCTGGATATCAGTGAAATATGACTTCTGCTGAAATTAAAGTTTTTCTTATGTTGTTCATGGACATTACAGGTTACTAAAGGAGACTGGGTGAAAATGTTAAATTCCTCAACAGTGCGTGGCAGATCCAGGCTTGCCTTACCAGCTGAATCCTTGCACAATATCTCCTCCCACATTTACTGGGAAAGACTCTCAGCGTGTGTCAGAACAACACAATTCAACCAAGAGGAATGACCGGAGGCTGATACAGAGAAATGTGCTGCAAAGGCTTCAGGACAGGTTTAGTTACATCAGTCAGTACCAGTATTTATAATAGAATTAGTCAGCAGTTTGTTAACCGCATCAGATATCTTCCTTCCCATAACGTGTGGTGGTAATAATGCCAAGGTAATGAGTTTAAACAAATACTGACTTTAAATGCACTATAATTTGCTTTGGATAAAAGTTACTGCCTAACTTCACAAAGTACTTGTAAAGAGTTTATCTCATTTCTTGATAGATAACCTAACAGCTGGAGGTCAGTGTGCTTGAATTATTCACTAGAAAAAACGTGCAGGGGGAAGACCAGGCTGAAACCAGTGAATAGACAAAGGCAAATAGCATATTTCCCACCTCGATAGACGCAGCAAGGTTGAATGGTTGAGAGTAAAGCGCATAGTAAGAGCTGCAGGCCCAATGAATGGCCCAGCAACTCCTTTCAAATAAATAACACAGGCATCACCTTGGACACAGGCACAAAGACAGAGGCATCTGGACCTCCACACATATTAACTATCCATGGTCGCTCTTTTCGCATACACTCTTTACAATGATATCCTTCTCCACTTCCTGGAGTTGCTGTGTGAATTTACATTTAATCAATGCATTAGACAGCAGATCTGATAAAGTGAAGGAAGACGAGATTTTCTGATAAAACAGTGTAGCTTTGAGGTTAAAAAATGACCAAAAGGAATGGTTTGATTCAAAATGGTCATCCCACGTGAGTCAGCTCAGCTCTGGGAGGTAAGGCTGAAGGACTGATCATGAACCTGCTCTCAGATTAGCTTTAGCACTGAATTGATATACAGATGTCAGATTACCTTTTAAATGTCACACATATACCATAGCAAAAGTCATCCACTATTGCCTTCAAATGAAATATAGCTTAGATTGAATGTTATTGTCCACCAGGCTTCTTAAATTTCCCTCTTGGATCAATACGATCTATTTATGTCAGTCTGTTTATCTATCAAAATGTCAAAAATGTTCTATTTTTGTTTAAGTAGAGGCCAGATTTATATTAATATCAATCATTTATGTATCAAATAATTATCACAGAATCTAAATCACAAAAGAACAAAACAATTTCCCTGTAAGTGAATTCACAACATTCTTTCTTATACAGCAATAATCTCAGTACATAAATCATGGCATAACGTGGTCAGATTATGCACAATCATTTTTTCCATCTGAGAGTGTGGATGCTTTTTGATTTTTATCTACAGCTTCATCACTTACTGTGAGGTTAATATCTGATTTTCATATGTAAAAAAAGAATTTTAGCTTCTTTTTCCAAAGAAAGATTTACTCACAAGCCTGGCTTTACGTCCCTTAAATGTCACCCCTCTGATATTGTCCTTATTGATCACAAGCTATCAATATAAATCCATTGTCATGTCTGCTCCCATCTTTGCGCAGTGCAGCCATCTGTGAATCTACCATTGATGACACCACTGTATCTTCCTCAGAAAGCACAGCAACTCTGAAGAGCTGATTTCAAATGTTTCTTTTAGTGAAGGAACAAGTTCTGAGACTCCCAGTCTATTAACTGACACGGCTTCTCCCACGAATATGAAAACTCCTTTCCCTCTATTCTTTTCCCTCAGTCCCTCCCTTTTTCCTTTCTTTGCGCTCACTCCTTCCCCCTGCCGTCCATCAGGAGAGAGCCTCCCTGCAGTATGCAAATACTCAAAGAAGCAACCAGCCAATGGCAGACCACCAGGCCTGCAATCCCACCAATCACAGAACAGCAACTTTTCTTTCAATAGTTCCATGCTGCTGGGGGGAGACACAGCATTGATAGAAGGAAAAAGAGAGGCATTAATATGCTAGACAGACAGTACTCGTGTTAAGAACAAGAAGTTAATTGAAATAAATTAACTTAAGTAAAAAAATTAATTTTTTCTACTGTGTCAGGCAAAATTAAAACATATTTAATTAAATGTAAAGGAATTTCCCCTCTCATGTATAGAAGACATAATGCTGTGTAATGTTAAGGGCAGATAAAGGCAAATAAAATAAACAAAATAAAATTTATTAAAATTATGTTACTTCCAAAACAATGATATTGCTTAATAGCTCAAATTTTATTTAGATTTTCCCCTATTTTTATTATATGTGGGTGTTTTATTATATATTAATTATTTTAGCTTTACATGAACATTGTCTCTGACTATTAGAAATAAGACTATTACTAGAAAACAGCTTGCTTTGGTCTTGAGGACCTCAATTTAAATGCCTGTTGGTATTGGTTCAAATGAACCATACTGTACTATTTTCTAACATGCAACATGTTTCAAAAGAGCGACAAATCTACTGGTAAAATAAAAACCAACTGTTAGCTTTTAAACAAGTACACATGCATACAGACATCATACCTAAGATGGAATTTAATTTCCTTTAATCCACATTTAATGTGCACGTATATCTCAATTAGTAACAGTGAATGCCTTGTAGAATGATTTTCTTCTCATTAACATGCAACAGTTTTATATTACATATGACTTTCTATAATAATTGCACAACCTTTTTATTTCAAATTGGATTTGTACATATAATAATCACATGCACACACTCCATCTACAGAATTCCCTTTACCCTTTCATTTCAATGGATACAGTTTTGCAAGAATACAAGAAATGTAAGAATTACAGAAGTTGTAGTCGGAAGTAGGGATAGATGCATATTTTCAGGCCATAAAAAACAATACGATTCAAATTTGGAGAGAGAGAGAGCAAGCGCTGCAGCAAATTTGTCGCCATTCAATTCCTCCAAGGTGGAGAAAGTAGGGCTGGGAATCGATTCCAAAAAGAATCGATTCCTCGATTCCGAGGCGTTGGGAATCGAGAGTCGGATCCCATCAAGAGGAATCGACTCCTCATTCAGAGCGTTTTTCACTTCAACAAAGCTTATCTATGGGTTCCTCTTAAACGGAGGGCTGCACACATTTAAATTCACGAAAATAAACTGGAAGAAAACGAGTCGGCACTGAGATCATCTGAATTTGAGGATACAGCCTTCTGTTTGAGAAGCACCATTCGCCTGCCTCATGCTCGATAAAAGCCGTAATCACGAGAGTTGTGAGATAAAAGATCATTCTTATATATATATATATATATATATATATATATATATAAGATCTATTTCATTTTTATATTTTTATTACCCTTCGCCTCATGCTCGCTAAAAGTGATTATAAGTCTGATTCGTTTCCACGAAAAGGTTCTTTCGGATAGATAGTTTTAATGAACCAGTTCAAAAAACAAATACTATTTTTTATTTCTATCAGCCAATGATAATTCTAAAAGAAAACGTCACGAGCATAGATCAGTGGCCGAGAGCGCGTCTGATTAACAGATAAACCACGAGCTCTATCAGTGTTATTGTTAATGTTCTGGTTATTTTGTTTCAATATACAGTTTGTTAATTTTGTGCTAAGCATACAAAGCAAACTTCATCATTCAGCTGAACTGTGCACATTTATTTTAGACACTTCATGTCTTGTTCAATTCATGCGATAAACGCATGTCCCTGCTGAGCAGTGGGCTAATTTGACTAATTTCACGGGAAATGCAGACAAAATTACAATTTATATAGAAATGCATCGTCATTTTTAAAAAAATAAAGCTTCATATTATGAGAAGGATACTTTCTACGACTTTTATATACTGCAGTCATGGCGAGATTAGGTTCCTTCGCTCTAAAAAAAAACAAGAATCGAGAAAGAATCGAAAACAACAGAGGAATCGATTCTTTGAATCGAATCCCATCGATTCCAGAACCAGGAATCAGAACCGGACTCGATTCCAAAAATTCCGGAGTTGTGCCAAATTCTGACCCCCGCCAGATTACTACCCCCCTAGTATTGGTAGGTTAAAGGTTAGGTGTGGGGGAGGGGTTAGGATTAGGGGTGGGGTTAGGATCAGGCAATCAGGTAGCGATTTCAACGAGAGAGGGTAATAATTTGGCAGGGGTGGAAAATGGGCACAACACCTGAATCTTACAGCCCTAGGAGAAAGCTGTTTACAGACGTCCTCCACCTCAGCAGAGGGCACTATATAGCCTAGTCAACAGGACTCAAAATTTGTAGTTCGCTCAGCTCTGCATCCCATCCTCGTGTTTTTGTTTGTGGACTACACGCTCACTGTCATGAAAGTTACATGAGTGTTTTAATTGTACATCTGAACATAAATTAACATAATAAAAACAGAGGAAAAAAAAAATACCTCTTGAGCTCAAAACTTTCGTTCCAAGCAATACAGGTAAACTTACATTTTTTTTAAGTAAGAGAAACTTTTCTGTTTACTTCTACACGAATGACTGTAAAATTACATTAAATGTGCATTTCATTCAAGATTTTACTCTACAAACTCCGCGAGCTCTGCAGCCAGGTGTGAGCGGTATAAAGCCCTGAGTGTGCGCTGCACCCACGTGGTTTGATCGCGAGGCTGCGAGTCTTTTGTTCCGAATCAATCAAAAAAAAAACGAGGAAGACGGACAGACATAAGTAGAGCATCTGAATCAGGAAATCTACTTATATAATAACCGCATCTTCCAGCACAAGAGACCAAGCCGCAGCCACTTAACTCAACGCGGCTATATTCCGTGAACTTAGATATTTGTATTTAAAGTAGATAGGAGAAAGTTTTACTCAGGTGAGTTATGATATTCTCGATGTTTATGATTGCGACTTCGGATGCAAATGCAGTGTAGCATGCTAACACGGCTACTTCTGCATCATACACATCTGTAAACGTTATGTCTTTCAAACGCACTTTCCGTGGGGCATAAGTTGATTTGGACAGTTTTACGGGACGGGGTAAAGGAGTAGTTTAGTTACTAGTCTGGTTGAAGGAGAGCGGTGCTAGTTGGCTAACCGGCGGCTGCGTTATAAAACATAACAAAGAAACAAATGGAGACAGACGCGTTGCTGCTGATTCTTTTGTTACAGCGCTGCTAGTGTGTTAGCATAGCACGAGACCTCTGCTTTCATAACGCTTTATATTTATATCTTCAGATATAGGAAGAAATAAGACATTGCCATTACTAATAAGCAGAGCATGCTTGTGTTTTCTTAAGGATTCTTTTGCTGTGAGATAATTGGGAATTTGAACCAACAAGGGATATGAATCACATTCACTTTGTGTCTTCATTCCCATGTTTCGACTCGTTTGATTATTCTTTCTGTTAAATTGTGGTCGGACCAGTAAACTGTTCGCTTCCTCCTTTTTTGTTTTTTATTGTAGGATTTTGAACTATGCCACGCAAGAAGGTGACAGATGTGTCGGGGAACGGTGGACTGAAGAGAAAAAGAGGAGGTGGAAAGAAAAAGGACAGGGAGTTTAGCAGTGACGATGAGTTTGATGACTTTGATCAGGAAAACACAAAGAAACCTGGGAAACCTGCAGCTAAAGCCGGTCTGCAGCCGGTCACTGTGGCTGATGATGTGAAGGAGAAGATTGTAAGGAAATATATTGGCTCTTATTGCTTCTTTCTGTCTATATACTGTATATACGTATACAGTCACATGCACACACCTATTATTTATATTTATACACAAGCATGTGATAAAGTGCAGGGGTATCAAACTTTTTGATGGCAAGGAGCCCAAAATATGACAATCTTGTGAGGGACCCCATGAAAATATAAAGCAGCTGTATATTAAATATGTATGGAGACTTCTTTTCCCTTTTTGAAAAATAGTAAGCATGATATTACAAAGGTGTGTGTGTTTTTTATTTTTTATAAATGTATTAAAATATATTTTTTAGATTATTTACTTGGCGTTAAAATAACACTATTTTGCTCACTATTACCGATGTATGAACGCAGATGTAGAAACCGTTTAAAAAATATGTATTAAGCTATAACATTGATTTTGATAGCTATGAAATTTTATTTTATTTTTCTATTTATTTATTTTTACATAGACCCCTAAGTACCCCCTAAGGGTCTCTGGAGCTCTGTTAATGGATGGTTGATGGATTTCTTGCTTTTTCTGTTGTGCAGAAACTCGAGGTTCCCAAAGTCAAAGGTCAGTTGCTCGTTTTTGGAGCCACCAACTGGGACCTGATTGGCAGAAAAGAAGTGCCAAAACAGCAAGGTATGATCACGTGTGAGTCTGAGAAATCTGGGTTACAGTATAGTTTTAAAGGCGTTAGAAGAGTAGTCTCGCCTGAGTGAGTCATCTGCGTTAATCTGTTAATGAGACATTGTGAAACCAGAATTTAATTTGCACTTTAGTTTGCACCTTAGTTTTCTCTTGAAGAGGTTGGTAAGCACTGTTTCTGATCACTGTTTCTGCTGCCATAGGCAAGACAGACTTGACAGTGCTGTTATATGAAAGCAAATATCAAAACAAAGTGAAACTAGCATTCTCTTTTCTAATTTTATTTTATCTATCTGGCTTTTTATTTAAAAAAAAAAAAAAAAAAACACACACACTTGACCCTCTATCAATTGCATATTTATTCTCTAACTAGCTTTTCTTGAAAAACTAACACTAGCTTTCTTTTCTATATTCTATCTACTTAAAAAAAAAAACCTTGCTACGAGTACTGCGTTTGGCCAACCGAGACTTGTCATAGCGCTTGCATGTTGTTGCTCTTTTGTTGGTTTTGATTGCTTCTATTGTCTTCGTTTGTAAGTCGTTTTGGATAAAAGCGTCTGCTAAATGACTAAATGTAAATGAAAATGAATATATATCAGCTAGATAATATATGATCCCACCAAAATATAGAAATTAATTTTTTGTGAACTCGTGTATGTATGTGTGTATATGTGTATATATGTGTATATGTATATGTATGTGTGTGTATATATGTGTGTGTGTGTGTATATGTGTATAAGCACCCTTGGTAAATATGATCAAAGAAGGCTGTGAAAATTAATCTGCATTAATCCTTTTGATCTTTTATTTAAAAAATTCACAAAAATCTAACCTTTCATTGGATAATAAGAATTTAAAATGGGGGGAAATGTCATTATGAAATAATTTTTTTTTCTCTAATACACATTGGCCACAATTAATGGCACCCTTTTATTCAATACTTTTTGAAACCTCCATTTGCCAGTTTAACAGCTATAAATTTTCTCCTATAATGCCTGATGAGGTTAGAGAACACCTGACAAGAGATCAGAGACCATTCCTTCATCCAGAATCACTCCAGACTCTTTAGATTCCCAGCTCCATGTTAGTGCTTCTTCTCTTCAGTTCACCCCACTCATTTTCTATAGGGTTCAGGTCAGAGGACTGGAATGGCCATAGCAGAAACTTGGTTTTGTGCTCAGTGACCCATTTTTGTGTTGTTTTTGAGGTTTGCGTTTGGATTATTGTGCGGTTGGAAGATCCAAACATGGCCCATTATAAGATTTCTAACAGAGTCAGTCACTTATTGATTTTTTTATCTGTTGGTATTTGATAGAATCCATGATGCCATGTGTCTAAACAAGATGTCCAGGACAGAAATATAGGCCCACAACATCAAAAATACAGCAGTATATTTCATTGTACACACGGGGTACTTTTTATCCCTGTGTTCACCAAACCCATCTTGAGTGTTTGCTGCTAAAAAGCTCATTTTTTTAGTTTCATCTGACCATAGAAGCCAGTCCCATTTGAAGTTCCAGTCGTGTCTGATAACTGAATATGCTGGAGTTTGTTTTTGGATGAGCTAGGAGAATTTTTCTTGAAACCCTCCCGAACAACATGTGGTGATGTAGGTGCTTTTATTATTTTTTTATTTTTTTATTTTTTTATTTTTTAAGGTTTTCTGACCCCAAGACTCAACTATTTTCTGCAATTCTCCAGCTGTGGTCCTTGGAGAGTCTTTAGCCACTCAAACTCTCCTTCTCACCGTGCATTAGGACGATATAGACACACGTCCTCTTCCAGGCAGTTTCGTAACATTTTATGTTGATTGGAAATTCTTAATTATTGACCTGATGGTGGAAATGGGAATTTTCACTGCTCTAGCTCTTTTCTTAAAGCCACTTCACTAATTTGTGAAGCTCAATTATCTTTTGCTGCACATCAGAAATATATTCTTTTGTTTTTCTCATTGTGATGGATGATTAAGGGAATTTGGACTTTGTTTTCCCTCCTATTTATATTTCTGTGAAACAGGAAACCATAGCTGGATAATTTCATGTTCATAATACCCCTGGAGTGCTCAAAATTGTGAATATGAATGGGAATATACTTCAGAGATATTTTACTTATAAGAATTTCTAGGGGTACCAATAATTGTGTCCAACTTGTATTTGAGAAAAACATTTATTTCATAATGATATTTTCCCCCATTTTAAATTCTTATTATCCAATGAAAGGTTAGTTTTTTTTTTTTTTTTTTTTTTTTTTTTTTTTTTTTAATAATGCAGGTTTATTTTCAGAGCCTTCTTTGATCATATTTACCAAGGGTGCCGATATTTTTGGTCATGACTGTATATATACTCTACTATTTTATATATATAAATAAATAAATAAAATATTAGTAAGATGTTTCTTATGTTCTCTTAAGCTCATCAAGGCTTTTTTTTTTTTTTTTTTTTTTGGCTAAACAATACAGTAAAAAAAGTTATATTGTGAAATATTATTTGCTGTTTTAATGTTTTCAAATATGATTTATTCCTGTGATTACAGACTTGAATGTCACACGATACTTCAGAAATCATTCTAAAATGCTGATTTGGTGCTCAAGAAACATTTCTTAATATTATCAATGTTAAAAAAAAAAAACATTGTGCTGCTAATATTTTTATGGAAACCGATACATTTTTTTCAAGATTCGTCAATCAATAGAATATTCAAAAGAACAACATTTATTTTAAGTAGCCTTTTTTTTTTTTTTTTTTTTTTTTTTTTTTTTGTAACAGTACTTCACAATGTAATAGACCTTACTCTTGCTTTTTATGCATTTAATGTGTCTTTGCTGAACAAAATCATTAATTAAAACCAAAAAAAAAATCTATTTTAAGTACATGCTGGCTGAATGTAAAGCAGGGAATTTACACTTCTGTGTGAGAAATAAGATTTAAGTTGCAATAACTGATAATCATATTTTAATCTTCAGAGTATGGAAAATTTTGAGATACCAGCATCTCACCCTGAAAACATGAGACAAATTGGCCAGGTGCAAAAATCAACTTCACACTTAAAGAGGAAGTGTGTGGGTTACAGTCATTTATGGAATCTTCATCTCTGATATACTTTTCATGCGTGTCTGTGTGTTTTTGCAGCTGCTTACAGGAACCTTGGGCAGAATCTGTGGGGCCCCCATCGCTATGGATGTCTCAATGATGTCCAGGTTAGCAGTGTGGTGTCTGGACCCTGTGCTGCCCACAGTCTCATTATCACTACAGAGGGCAAACTCTGGAGCTGGGGTAAGTGTCAACACAAGAACAGTCTTTCCTGTTTTATTCAAGATTTTAACTCAGCCTTCATAAATGCCACATCATGAGGAGTAACATAAAACGCTGGCAACCTATTGACACCATAGACACAAAGATGTGTCTAAAGATATGAATTTATTTTTAAAAAATGTATAACTTTTTTTTTTTAGACAACCATTCAAAAAGTATTTTTTTTGTGTGTAAGAAGTGTCTTATGCTCACCATTTTAAATATTTTAAATATTTTTTTATTCTAATATATTGTAATATATTCCATTCAACATAAGTGCAATTTTTTCCCGTGATGGCAAAGCTGAATTTTCAGCAGCCATTGATTTGCTGTTCAGGAAACATTTTTTATTATCAGTGTTGAAAATGGTTGTGCTGCTGATATCTATCTATCTATCTGTCTATCTATCTATGTGTGTTTGTGTCTAAGTAATATAGTATGCCATTTTTGATAAATTTAATGCATCCTTGGTGAATAACTATAAGAATAACAATAACAGTTCATTACTTTAAAATAATTCTAAAGTCTTTCTGACCCCAACCGATTGAATGGATGTATTTGTGTGTGTGTGTGTGTATACAGGTGCATCTCAATAAATTAGAATGTCATGGAAAAGTTCATTTCAGTAATTCAACTCAAATTGTGAAACTTGTGTGTTAAATAAATTCAATGCACACAGACTGAAGTAGTTTAAGTCTTTGGTTCTTTTAATTGTGATAATTTTGGCTCACATTTAACAAAAACCCACCAATTCACGATCTCAACAAATTAGAATATGGTGACATGCCAATCAGCTAATCAACTCAAAACACCTGCAAAGTTTTCCTGAGCCTTCAAAATGGTCTCTCAGTTTTGTTCACTAGGCTACACAATCATGGGGAAGACTGCTGATCTGACAGTTGTCCAGAAGAAAATCATTGACACCCTTCACAAGGAGAGTAAGCCACAAACATTCATTGCCAAAGAAGCTGGCTGTTCACAGAGTGCTGTATCCAAGCATGTTAACAGAAAGTTGAGTGGAAGGAAAAAGTGTGGAAGAAAAAGATGCACAAACAACCGAGAGAACCCCAGCCTTATGAGGGTTGTCAAGCAAAATCTGCTGGTGTTGGTCCATTGTGTTTTTTGAAAACCAAAGTCACTGCACCCGTTTACCAAGAAATTTTGGAGCACTTCATGCTTCCTTCTGCTGACCAGCTTTTTAAAGATGCTGATTTCGTTTTCCAGCAGGATTTGGCACCTGCCCACACTGCCAAAAGCACCAAAAGTTGGTTAAATGACCATGGTGTTGGTGTGCTTGACTGGCCAGCAAACTCACCAGACCTGAACCCCATAGAGAATCTATGGGGTATTGTCAAGAGGAAAACGAGACCAAAAAATGCAGATGAGCTGAAGGCCACTGTCAAAGAAACCTGGGCTTCCATACCACCTCAGCAGTGCCACAAACTGATCACCTCCATGCCACACCGAATTGAGGCAGTAATTAAAGCAAAAGGAGCCCCTACCAAGTATTGAGTACATATACAGTAAATTAACATACTTTCCAGAAGGCCAACAATTCACTAAAAATGTTTTTTTTTTATTGGTCTTATGAAGTATTCTAATTTGTTGAGAGAGTGAATTGGTGGGTTTTTGTTAAATGTGAGTCAAAATCATCACAATTAAAAGAACCAAAGACTTAAACTACTTCAGTCTGTGTGCATTGAATTTATTTAATACACAAGTTTCGCAATTTGAGTTGAATTACTGAAATAAATGAACACTTCCACGACATTCTAATTTATTGAGATGCACCTGTATATGTGTGTGTGTGTGTGTGTGTGTGTGTGTGTATATTCTCCCATATAATAACAATTGGTCAATAAACCAATAAATCCATTTTCATAAAAGAAAACAACTAAACTTAAAGTCCGTGTAAAGAGAATTCTGAGAATTGTTTTTAAACACATTACAAATGTTAGAAATGTATTGCTGAAACACATTACAAAGACTGAACTATGTAGTACTGAATTGTAGAGTTAAACCATTAAACAGTTTTTAACCAATTCTGTGTTCAGGATTTTTTGGGCGGGGCTAAAACGGTGGCTCGATGACGCAATGGAGCCACCGAGCGTGGCCCCGCCCCTAACACTATGATACCTATGTTGAGAGGTCAAGTTCTTAGTTTGTCTTTTTGAATGTCTTATGTTAGATATACAGATTCTAGGCAGGGACGGTTCTAGGGTGAATGGATACCCGGGTCTTAGCCCAGACACATCAATATGTGGCAGAATACATACAATTTAAAAACATGGAGCATTCACAATTCGCATCTAAAAACGCATGGAAACGCAAGCTGTACCGCTTTCTCTTCTTTCAAAGCGGACCGGAGCTTGCGCTCTCGTGGTATTCGCCGTTGCTAAGCAACCATGAGCCGCGCTCGCCTTGAAGACGAGAAGGTTTCAACTCACTGCAGCGCTGACGCGCGTTGAGCGCGCTTGCCGCGTGTCTACAATTAAATAACGAACTTGCACGCTCAAACATGTATGGCTGTATAAATCCAATTAAGCTACTAGAGGTAGCATCCATTCAGGTTGTAGCGGTATTTGACAGTTGAGAGAGACGGCCGCTTTCCCGCGAGTGGGCGTGGTTTCAGCGCCGACAGTGGACACGCCCCCAGCGTTTGAGAGCAGAGACTCCTGCTTATTTTTCAAAGATTTTGATAACTTATTTTAGTTACTTGGCGGGGGGTTTTTTATCATTCAGATTTAGCTGGGTGGTTAATAGCACATTTTTCTGTTGTGTGACAAACTCATACACATATTTTAATATCACTTTACACAGACTTTAAAGATATGAATTTCTGCCTCTGGTCCTTCTCAGGGCGTAATGAAAAAGGGCAGTTGGGTCATGGAGACACTAAACGACTGGAGGCTCCGAAGCTAGTTGAGGGCCTGGGGGAGGAAGTGATTGTAGCAGCTGCTTGTGGTAGAAACCACACCATGGCTTTAACAGGTAGGCAAAATTGTGGTATGTTTGTCATGTAATTGCCGTAATTATAATTGCGTTGTTATAATAATAACTTCAAATGTGGTGTTCTTCTGCTTTGTCTCACAGAAAATGGTACTGTCTACTCCTTCGGAGAAAACAAACTGGGGCAGCTCGGCCAGGGCAATCAGACAGATGCAGTGCTCAGCCCAGCTACAGTAAGGCTCTCTTGGTTTCACTTGCTTAATGGGGCTTTAATGTAACCTGTTCATTGTATTTGTAATGTTCACAAAACATCTGCATTGATTTACCTACAGATCCAGTACAATGGGCAGCCGATAGTCAAAGTGGCCTGTGGTGCAGAGTTCAGTATGATTGTGGACTGCAAGGGGAACCTTTATTCTTTCGGTTGCCCAGAATACGGCCAACTAGGTAACACTGTAGTAAAATGGGGTTTAACTGAAATACAGTCACCAAACACACCTGTTTGGATTATTTACTCTTTTTGTACTGTATCTAAAAGGGCATAATTCAGATGGAAAGTTCATCGCTCGTGCCCAGCGCATTGAGTTTGACTGTGAGCTGATCCCTAGACGGGTGGCCATTTTTATTGAGAAGACCAAGGATGGCCAAGTGCTTCCTGTGCCCAATGTCGTGGCTCGGGATGTAGCATGTGGGGCCAATCACACAGTGAGTAGCAAGTTTGTGGATAGTGGTGCAAGTGAAATACGAATGAATTAACATTATATAAGATTATATTGTTGCGTCCACACAGCTGGTGCTAGATTCCCAAAAGCGTGTGTTTTCATGGGGATTTGGGGGATATGGACGACTAGGCCACACCGAGCAGAAAGATGAGATGGTCCCACGATTAGTCAAGCTCTTTGACTTCCCTGGCCGTGGAGCAACTCAAATATACTGTGGCTATCAGTGTTCCTTTGCTCTCAGTGAAACAGGTAAGTGTGTAATTCCTCCCTGGGAAAAAAAACAGCCTATCATACCCATCATCTATTTGTGGTTAATGCTGCTTTTTTTATTTTTCAGGTGGTCTGTTTTTCTGGGGAGTGACAAACACGTCCCGTGAGTCCACCATGTACCCCAAAGCTGTGCAGGATCTGTGCGGATGGAAGATTCGCAGTCTGGCCTGTGGGTAAGTAAAGACAGAGGACTCTCAAAATGTGTTTTATAAAATATATTGAAATTTTCAGAATGTTGATTTGGTGTTATCTATAACTCCTCTCAGGAAGAGCAGTATTATCATAGCAGCTGATGATAGCACTATTAGCTGGGGACCATCGCCCACATTTGGAGAGCTGGTATGTTTATCTGTGTTCTGATAAAGAATTACGTCAATAACTACATAAAAGTTTGGGGTCAGTAAGATAACATAAAAGGCTTCCTTCAATAGTGTAAGATGGCAAATTTCTCATTTTCATTTTTGCGTTTTTAGGGGTATGGTGACAACAAACCCAAGTCATCCACCACTGCTCAAGAGGTCAAAACTCTGGATGGCGTGTACTCAGAACAGGTGAGTTCTGCTGTGAACAGCGTGAATCATATCCTCCCAGAGTTCTGTTCTATGTGTGATAATCGTATGGCTATGCAACTGGAAACTTTGTCATTTCAGGTGGTGATGGGCTATTCTCACTCCCTGGTTATTGCTCGGCAAGACACAGAGCAGGAGAAAGAAAAGCTCAAGAAGCTTCCCGAATACAACCCACGTACACTCTGATTGGACACCATTCACATTTTCTCCAGGGGCTTTTTTTTAATGGAATGCCTCTGCTCACTAGGTCACCTGGGTAATCAGTTTGGTTGGGATGGGATTGTTTATTTTTCCTTTATTTTTGGACATCATATTACATTTTCGAAAGACAAGCCACATGTCGGATAAAAGTATGAAAGAAGTTGCATTAACTGATCTGTCTAGGCTCGGGCGTTTCAGAATGCTAATTGTGGCATCACATACCTGTTTTATTTTCACAACAGAGCCAGCAACTACTCAGAGCACTCGGATTCCACTGGATCCATCCCCTTTACTTATACATTCCTAATGGAAGTATATCACAGATTTTGTTGTTTATTTTTCCATAACAATGACTGTGAGATCCATGTCTGCTCTCTTCCAAAAACTGGTGCTAATGCAGACTATCAATGGGCTAATGGTTAACTAAAAGACAAACTCACTCCATTCTTGTGCCTTTTTAAGTAAGATGATTCAGGCTGAGGAGTTCAATTAGTCCTATGACAACTCAAGTGTTATGGGGCACTTTATCTTTTAAACATCACTTTCATTACTTCCAGCTCCATGTTATCATCACCATACATAAGAACATAATTTTCCTCAAGACCACGTAGCTAATATGTAAGCTTTTTTCCCTCACTCTTAAGATACAGACTCCTGTTAATCTGATCAGGGAAGTATTATCAACTCCTGCAATGCAAATGAGACATCAGCTGTGAGATTTCTATTAAATTCGTTCTCCCTTTTTTAGAAATGTAAATCCTTAATGTTCATGCCCTTGCTAGTATTGTTAACTACAGAAATGCTGTTCTCATGTGTTGATGTTAGCATGTTTTTGAAGTAATGGACTTAATGTTGAGAAGAGTAGGATTGTCCCATCATCTGGGACCACAATGTCTTTACAGAGCATCATTTCATGCAGTATGTTGAATACTGTGCCATTTCTTTGTGTTCACCTGGGCTTAAACTGTGATCACATTTGTTGTTTCATAATCTGTTTGTAAATCCATACAAGAATCCATCCAGTTTTGGCAAGAAAAAGCTGATGTGTTTTATGATCTATAATTTTAAATTGTGTACTTGCAAATGTTCATTTGTTTAGGCAGTATATGTCCAGAAACTGGAATTCCAGCTCTTATTCTGAATTCTAAAATGTTATTTTTTTTTCTTAATATTAAATAAAGGTTCATGTAAGTTGGTATATGTTGATGCTTTTATTTTAACCCATGCATATGCTTTATTTTAATCCAAGTTAGCAGAACAGTGTGTTTTCTTAGTTGCCATTAAGTGAAAATTCCAAATGCAAATATTTATTTTCCAAATGCCTGTTGCAGGTGTTGTGAACAATACACCTGTGCATGCGTTTCATTAAAAAAAAAAAAAAAAGTTTAATCAAATATCAGAACTGGACCAATTGATTTTTTCCTCTGGGGAAGTATGAGGTCTTCTTCAATCATTTAGCCTGCAAAAACCCCCTCTGCAAGCTCATCTTCCTCCACTCCTCCAATTCCCACAGCTCAAAATTCAAAACTGATGCATAAAACCAAATCCGTTTGAACTAAAAACATTGTTTTCTAATAATCTGTTACACTCAGATGTACACCACAATATAAAAAAAAAACATCTGATGCTACTTCGTGGTAAATAAATATGAATAAATAGGTATGTGCTTATCTAACAAAGAATTATAAAGAACTATATCTGGATACATAAAACTTAGTCATATGAATTTATTTAAAGGTAAAAAAAAACCAGCAAGAATTTAATCCTCATCCTCCTCCTCTTCCTCATCCTGGTTAATCTGGAAGTAGCGAAGCTCGTAGCTTTCTTTAGTGTTAGCCACAACACGCAACCAGTCTCTGAGATTGTTCTTCTTTAAGTATTTCTTTGTAAGGTATTTCAGGTACCTGCAGAAAAGATGAGAACAGTGGAATAAAATGTAAAAAGTTGCAGTTTAAAAATAAAATAATCGTCAAGATGTATCAAAACACACACACCTCTTAGAGAAGGGCACCTCAGAAGAGACTGTGATTTTGCTCTTGCTTCTTTCAATGGTGACCACTCCACCTCCCAGGTTTCCAGCTTTACCGTTGACTTTGATGCGCTCCTGTAGGAACTGCTCCTGTATCCACACACGCAAATGACAAGTCATAAACTCAGACAGCTAGCGGTTATCTGACTTCTACAGTGTAGTGAAGTCCGTTTTACACAAAAAGCCTTTTTAAGGGCTTGGTCTAACGTTACTCACAAAGTTTGCAGCATCCATAATGCCATCTTCGACGGGATGCGTGCAGTCCAGCGTGAACTTCAGGACCTGCTTCTTCTTCTTCTTTCCTCCTTTAGAGCTCTGCTGCTTCCTCTGCAATTAAATACAAAAAAAAGTATACTTTCAGTCTTGTGTCTATGACAGTCCTGTCATTATCATCAGAATAACAAAACCGTTAGTAGAAATGTGTTGCGCGCACGATTAAGTTCTCTGTGAATTTGGCTGCACGGGGTTCGTTCAATGATACATAACGACTGCTTTACGTACTGGGTTATTACTAAACTTATTTTCTGAAAAGCGATTGAGTATATTATGCAATCTCGAATGATTTGTATACATGACAATGAATGGAAACGTCTGTTAATTCATTAACTAGGTCCGTATGTTCAAACTTACAACAGGCGCCATAGCGAGAGATTTCGTCGAGAGGAAGAACCACGCGTGCGCGAGCGTGACGTCGCAGACTGTTTAATCTAGCGCTGATGTAATCGATGTGTGCGATTCGATATAATAATAATGGACGGTTAACCCAATAATAATAATAATTATGTACTCTGTGTAAGATTTCACCATACAAAAAAATATTACTTTTGTTAAAAGGAGACGTTTGAATAACGTTAATCTGAGCAAAAATTGCGACCCACAGATCATAGTAATTTCTTGACGGATATGGAATGATTAGAGGATGAGGAAATGACGACAGAAATTTCATGTTCGGAAGAACTGTCCTTTAAAAGTGAACAGGCGTTTATCTTTTATAGAAAATCACCTACAAACTTGTATTTACACGTATATGGGTTAATGGGTAATTGGACAAGTAAAAATTGGACTGTACCCGATGGTGTTACAACAAAAATGTAAAAAAAAAATAATAAAAAAAAAAAACTTAACATACAAATAACATGAGAAAAATGTATCTTCATTCTTAAGAGTTACAAACAGCATGAGATGGGTTTATCTTTTTTTACATTTTTGCTGTCACACCATAGGACACATTGATACGTCAGCTACCCATATATGAAAATGAACTAATGTTTTGAATGACGCCATTATTCTGATATGACATGTTAGTTTAAGCAAGATATACTGTGTGATTTATTTTTAGCTGCAGGGCTCTGCTTTTGACAGACAATGGCA
Organism: Spinibarbus caldwelli; assembly: GCA_039654775.1. Classification (NCBI taxonomy): domain Eukaryota; kingdom Metazoa; phylum Chordata; class Actinopteri; order Cypriniformes; family Cyprinidae; genus Spinibarbus; species Spinibarbus caldwelli. Next base: position 16,829,270 of record CM077260.1, read on the forward strand.
CCTGGTTTGTGTTGTATAATAAGGGTCTGAGTATTCTGGCCCCCTCATACAGCAGAGACATGAGTGTGAATTGATTGTTTGTTGTTGAAGTCATGTCCTGCATCTAGAAACCCTCAGAAAACCTTCACACAGCATTCACTCCACACAGCAGAAGCACTCGGACAGGAAGGTATTCAGATATTCAGTATTTGTGAATTAAATATGTACATTTACTCTTTCTGTATCTTTTAGGTCGTATCTATTCAAGTGACCTTTATTTTGTTTAAGAGCGCATGGCCTCATTCAGAGGCTTGTTTCTGGTTTATAGCTGCAATAATGCGTACTGACCTTGGATCTCAAATAACTTTTTAAGTATATTTTCTGAGAGCCCAAGGACACCAAGCATGCTTAGAATAATATTTATGATAGATATACTGTATAAATGTACAATGTGTAAATGTGTTCACGCATATACTATATCAGAGTATCTGAAGGTCTTATTATATTTTCAGATGTCTGGAGAGATCTTTTCCCCTCTGGATAATCTCTATGACCTGGACAGTGCCAACTGCCATCCTCTGGTGTGCCATTTGTGCCAAGAACAGTATGAGCATCCATGTTTACTGGACTGTTACCACACGTTCTGTGCCAGCTGCCTGCGTGGAAGGGCCGTGGACAGCCGACTGACTTGCCCTCTCTGTGGGTAAGAATATACTTTATTTAATCTTTGATCACCTTATTCTGACAATTCACACACACACCCACACACACACATGAAAATATTCATAAGCATGCATTATTATTAATGAATTTAGCATTTATTTATGAGTTTACATCTAACAATTTTGACTTTTTTCTAGCAATTCTGTGAAAAAAAGTCAGAATTGTTAGATATAAACTCAGAATTGTGAGAAAAAAGTCATAATTGTAAGATAAAAATTCGCAATTATTTTATTCCGTGGCGGAAATGGGCATTCACATATGACATGTATGTATTTGAAAAATCTAACATTGGATTTATAGATCTAAATGGTCAAACGACATTGCCTGGTCAACTATATGGTGCCAGGGGCATTTGTAGGAGATATTACCTTCAACAGCTGCACCATAAATCCTGCCTTTGTGTTGGGCTTAATCGAAAGTCTCTGGGCACATGCTGCCAAGACCACTGTGGTATCAAACAATAAACCTAACACTATCTGACACTTGACATTGGATACATGGGTCCTGGGCTGGCTACAGTTAGAGATGGCTGAAATGCCTGTGTGCTCACCCTTCTGCTTCCATATAGCAAGTCTAGCAGCAGCATAATCGCACACTGTAGATCTTGCGCCTATGGAAGAAATATATTTAAAAATGGGAAAAAGCTGGTGGTCTTTATAAAGCAGCATGTTAGAGTAAGTATGAATTTGTTTTTAGCGGGTTCAGTGTTAATTTGAAGGTTACTGCAAATTTCTCAGTATTTGTGTTGCATTATGAGTGCTGCAGCATGAGTGTTACATTATGGCATTGTGATTGCATGCATTATGTATTTGTCATTGTTATGCATTAGCAATGCAAAATAGAGTATAGGCCAATATATCATTGTTTAAATCACTTTTTGTCAAATACATTGTGAATGCTTCTCATGAAAGTGAATTCACAGGGAATCTTTGAACTATTAAGCTTAGAAATATTAAAATCGTCTTTTTGCTGGGAATTATGTTTATTTGAGTTGCATGTTTGTGTCCATTTTTGACTCTATGGGGGTTTATCTATCAGTCTCTGTTATATCTCAGAATTCAAAAGAGAGCTATTTGTGTCGTTGTTGCTATGAGGGAGAGATAAACTCGTCAATGCCAGATGTATGACTAAGACATCATCAGGCAATGGGTCAAAAGTTCTGCACAGGCACACAAAACTGTCTGTTTCTTTTGTAGACATCAGTCCGTTGTGAAAGGAATAAATGCACTCCCCCCAGAGGATCGACTCCTGAAGTTCTTGGTGGACAGTTCAGCAGACAGTGAGGAAACCGTGCAGTGTGCTAACTGTGATTTCGAGTGCAAGAAACAGGTCTCATTATCACCATCATAACACTGAAACATGCACTTCATAAAGACTTTAATGGTTCCTTAAAGTCATAATGTTATAGAAATAGCGGAAGATTTTTTTGTCATATATTGTGATGGACCGAGTGAAACTAGTGAAATGTAGGGGGCGGATTTTATTCATGGGTTGATTGGATGAAGGCAGATCTGAATGTGAGCTGATATAGTAATAATATGATAGTACTTTTACGGAATAAATATTTTGAGAAAAAAAAAAAATGCAATTTCATACATTTATTTCTCGCAAAAGTTGTTTACACAGACTTTTTAAAGGAATAGTTCACCCAAAAAAATAAATTGGTTGCAGTTTACTCACCCTCAGGCCATCCAAGATGTGGATGAGTTTGTTTGTTATCGGAACAGATTTGGCTAAATTTAGCATTACTCACTTGCTCACCAAGGGCTCCTCTGCAGTGAATGGGCAAATGATGTAATGCTAAATTTCTCCAAATGTTTTCCGATGAATAAACAAATACATTTACAGTGGTGTGAAAAAATTGTTTGCCCCCTTAATTTATGTATTTCTTTTTTTTTTAATTAAAAAAAAAAAAAAAAAAAAAAAAATCTTACAGACTGAGGATGAGTACATTTCCAGCAAATTTTCTTGTTTGGATGAACTATTCCTTAAAGATCTTTTCTTCCATATTGTGATGTACGTCTGAGTGAAAAGGATTATACAACACATTGTCATATGAACAACCAGTCAGTAACTACTTATTTTAGATATGTGTTTGATTCACTAAAAAGAACCATCAAAGTCAATCAAAGAGTCATTAGAATAATTTGTTCAGGATTTGGTAAACAGTGGTTGCTGTCACAGCCCTGTCAGCAGCCCAGTCACTATCCACGTTACGGACTCCCATTTCCCAGCATCCCGCCTGCTTCACACCTGCACTTGATCCCCAATCAACACACCTGCCACCATTCACCTCATTACTCACCATATATAAGCAGTCACCTTCAGCTCCCTATTTGTCTGGTCTTGTTGTTGCTACTACAAGCCACTTACCTGCATTTCCCGTCTTCGGTCATCTTCATCTGTTTCCTCCAAGGAAAAGGGACAAGGAACTATTAGTCTGAAGCGAAGTCTACTGAACCGATCTTCAGTTGAACTGCTTACCTGTCACTTGCCTGCTTCTTATATCTTCTGCTAATCCTGTGAATAAACTCTGTGAAACTTACCTGTTCGACTCCTAATGGTCTCCTTCCGTTTGCTGACAGAAGACCAGACCAAAATTTAAAAAAAGAGGATGGGCTCAACTAGACCTTATTTTGATCCTGAAGCTTCCCTCTGCACAGTCTATCAAGATGGCTGGGAGATAGAGGAGTATGTAAAATAGTTTTTAGACTACAGTTATCTGACGACGTGGAATAATCGTATCCTCGTCAGTTGCTTCAAAGAGGGATTAGATGATGTCTGCCAGGTATTATCAGGGATTGATGGATATGAGAATCTGGAGCAATTCTTGGACTTTGTTCTGAGGCGGTGTGGCTCATTCTATACAGTTGGACCTGTGGTTTCTTCTAAGGATTATGGAAGTATTATTACCAGTTCCTTTGCCTCTACCTGTCCAGTTTCCCCCAGCAGGGTTCCCACGCTTCTTGAAAGTACTTGAATATCAGACACATGGATTCAAGGCCTGGAAAATACTTGACGACAAATATAGGTCCTTGAAAGTGCTTGAATTAAATTTAGTAGAATGGTGCAATTTCAAAAACTGTCCTATATGCGCTGTCAAAGACAAAACGAAACCGTTAATCTTAGCGTGTGAGCTAATGCGCAGCCCTGCATGAACCTATGGAGAAGCAGTTTGCGCTGAGGGGAGCTTCAAAGGTTTCTAACGTAATTGCAACGTGGTGTGTGTATTTTATTTTTTTTTTCTCAACGTTGAGTAATGCATCACAGACACATCTGTTGATCCCTTGAACACAATGTTAATCAGAATCAACAAACTGCTCAAAACGGCTTCGTTGATTTTAATGGAACTTTGTGAGATCGCGATGAACTAAGGAGAGTGACAGCTTTCAGTGATTATTAAGGGAGTTTGCAAATGTGATATTGATTTAATACAACAGTTCATTAAACAAGATGTTAATATTAAGTGACTTGCATTGTCTGACTACAACGCTATTGCCTGATTTTGCTCCATTCTGAATGAATCAGCCGTTCGAACGAATCAATTGAATAAATCATTGATAAACTCAGTGACTTGCCGCCACCTACTGGCAGTATTGGTTTCATTTTTAAAGTAACTTTTCTGTTAAGTCATTTAATATTTCTAGTTACAAAATTTTATATTTAAAACATTAACCTCAACATGAATTTAATTGCAATCATGCCACCTTTGAGCCTCATTAAATGTCTGAAAATACACCTACAAGCTACTTTTGTGTTCTTCTGTGCCACCTCTGTAGTACAAATTATTTTTTTAATACCGATTTCATTTGAACATTCTTATTCTACTTGTTTTTGTGTTTTTAATTAGAAATGTTAAAGTTTATACATATTTTTTTGAATTTGACAAAGATGACATACTTTTAATAAAGTTAGAAAAGTGCCATTACAAAGGTAAAAACTAAATTCCCTGTAAATCACTTGGAGTCAAATCATCTCGTCATGGAAAGGCTAATAATTGATCAGAATTTTTGATTATTGATTAGAAGGTGCTCCTGAAATTTTTGACTGTGCTCCTAAAAAGTAAAGTAAGCATAGAGCGCTGTTTAACCACTTTTTAATTTAAAAATTCAGAAATTCTTTCAAATTTAAATCTTTTACAAGAATTACAGCAAAAACCAGTTTGATGCAAGAATATATATTTTTATCTATTTGAGAAATTGTATTTGAATATTACCAGTGTGAACTCCATTGACTTCAATGGATTTAATTAAATTCCTTTAAACAAGACTGCTCAAAATGGTCTAAATTTATGGAACCTACACATCCAAAACCTCATTACGCTGAAATTTTTAATGTAAATGTTGTGGAAGTGAGATGTTAAGTACTGTAAGAGGTCTTTCATGATGCTACATATGCTGGGGTGTGAATTTGATAGGTGCTTGATATAAAATAAATACTGCTTTAAAAAGTCCTTGAATCTGGTGTTCATGAAAGAGTGGGAACCCTGCCCCTAAGAAGGTCTAAGAAGGTAACTTCTCTCACCTTTTTCCGGCCACAAGCGGCGGTTTCCAACACTGCGAAACTGGTGTCAAAAGTAGCAGATTCACCCATCATATCCGTTAAATCAGCACTAAAGAGGATTAACAACTCAAGAAATAAGGTGAAGCTGAGCACCAAGGACCACGCTCTATACTCCCTCGCTCAGAATGGCCGATCAATGGTGGACTTTTTGTTAGAGTTCAGGGAGCTAGCCAAAACTTCCTCACTGGGCGATTCAGGGCTAATAGCTTTGTTTCTAGATGGCTTAGACTAGTGCTTCCCAAACCTGTCCTGGAGGACCCCTAGCCCTGCACATTTTGAATGTCTCCCTTATCAGACACACCTGACACAACTCATCAGCTCGTTAGTAGAGATTGCAAGACATGAATTGGGTGTGTCTGATAAGGGAGACATACAAAATGTGCAAGGCTAGGGGTCCTCCAGGACAGGTTTGGGAAGCACTGGCTTAGACAATCTGTGGTCCTCCAGAATGCCCAAGAATCTTCTCAAGGCCTCGCTCACAGAGTGCCTGTATTATGCCCTGCAGCTGAATCGATCTACTCCATCCGGTCCTTTGCCACTGTCATCACCCATCATGGCCGCCGATTGTCAGTCATCACCCATTGTGGCAGCCACCAGAGAACCAGTCTCTGCCATGGCCACCAGTCCTGAGTCTGCAGGCAACATAGCCACTGACCTTCAGTCATTACCCGTAATAGCCGCTGACCTTCAGTCCTCAGCCATCATGGCCGCAGTTGCCGAGTCATCACCCATCGTGGCCGCCAGTCCCGAGTCCGCCTGCAACATGGCCGCCGACCTTCAGTCATCACTCATCAGGGCCACCGATCTCCAGGTATCACCCAGTATGGCCGCCGATCGTCAGGGTACACTTATCATGGCCATTAACCCCCAGTCCTTACCCATCATGCCCGCAGATCCTGAGTCATCACCAATCATGGCCGCTGATCACCAGACATCACGCATTATGGCTGCTGTTCCGGAAGCACCACCTGTTAAGGCCACCAGTATCGAGTCTGTATTCACAATGGCCGCCATCCCACAGCCTTTCTCAGTATCCAGTTCAGCCCGTGTGTACCTTTCCAAACCTTCTCCAGTCCCTGGCGTGAATCCTAAGCCCTGTCCAGTCCCCGTGTCAGTTCCAGAACCTAGTCTAGTCCCTAAGTCTGATCCAGTGCCCACACTATCTCCATTTGCAAACCCCTCTCATCCCAGTTCACCCTACCTTCTTACATCAGTACAAGAACCCCATCCAGACCACGCACCCGTCTCTGAGCACAGCTCCAGATCTGCTCAAGCCCCTGACCAGCGTCGAGTAATGGCTCTAGCCCCTGACCAGCATTGAGAGATGGCTCTAGCCCCTGACCAGCGTCGAGAGATGGCTCTAGCCCCCGACCTGAGTCGAGATGAGGCTTGTGTTCTGGAGTCCAGCCCAGAGAGTGCTCCTGTTTCCACATCCAGCCCAGAGAGGGCTTATGTTCCCAAATCTAGCCCAGAGAGTGCTCCTGTTTCCACATCCAGCCCAGAGAGGGCTTATATTCCCAAATCTAGCCCAGAGAGGGCCCCTGCCCCAGAGCATTCTCCTGCCCTTGTCCAGGATTCAGAGGTGGCCTCAGCCCTGGAGCAAGGTCCTATGCCGGCTTCAGCCCCTGACCAGAGTCAAGTACCGGCTTCCCCTGACCTGAGTCAAGTACTGGCTTCCGCTCCCGACAAAAGTCCTAAACAGGCTTCAGCCTCGGACCAGAATCTAGTACAAGCCCCAGCCATTGACCAAGGTCTAGTGCAGGCACAAGTCCCCGACCAGAGTCCAGAGCACATTTTAGCCCTCAAACAGAGTCTGGTGTTTGCTTCAGCTCCTGACCAAAATCGAATGTTGGCTTCAGCTCCTCCAGAGCGCCCGCCTGTGTCCACACCTCCAAAGGTCGCTCCAGAATCGCCTCCCTGGTCTCCTGAATGGCCGGTGCCTCCCTGGCTCCCCGAGCGGCCGGCACCTCTCTAGCTTCCAGAACTGCCAGAACCGCCGTGGCCTCCTAAACCATCTGCCTGCGAATGGCCAGCACCTTCCTGGTTCCCTGAATGGCCGGCGCCTCCCTGGTCACTTGCACTGTCGGCACCATCTTGGAGGGGTCCTACCTGCAAGCCGTTCCCTCTTCAGAGGAAGCACTTTCCCTATCTCCATTCGGGATTGAACCCCTGTCTGCTTCTTCTGACTTACCCTGTCTCCGTCAAAGTCTCTCTACGGCGTGTGGACATGCCTTCGAGGAGGCGGGAGTACTGTCACAGCCCTGTCACCAGCCCAGTCACTATCCATGTTACGAACTCCATTTCCCAGCATCCCGCCTGCTTCACACCTGCACTTGATCCCCAATCAACACACCTGCCACCATTCACCTCATTACTCACCATATATAAGCAGTCACCTTCAGCTCCCTATTTGTCTGGTCTTGTCGTTGCTACTACAAACCACTTACCTGCATTTCCCCTGTCTTCGGGCATCTTCATTTGTTTCCTGCAAGGAAAAGGGACAAGGAACTATTAGTCTCAAGCTAAGTCTACTGAACCGATCTTCAATTGAACTGCTTACCTGTCACTTGCCTGCTTCTCATATCTTCTGCTAATCCTGTGAATAAACTCCGTGAAACTTAAATGTTCGGCTCCTAATGGTCTCCTTCCATTTGCTGACCGTTGCACTGTACCTTTCTTATTCACTAAAAAAATTAGTTGCGAATCAGACTACACTGGTTGAGCTGTAGATTCAGTAGCAGTGTCTGTGGCATGAAACTCTGTCACAGTATTTAATTATGTTGTAATTCTGAATGTCATTATTTTTATTTTTTAAAAAGGTTAGGTTTTGTCATGGTTACGCATTTGAATCTTCTGTCACAAACCCCAGGATGTGGATGCAATGTATTATTGCAACACTTGTTGCCAGCCACTGTGTCGAGACTGCAGGGAAACCACCCACAAAGCCAAGATGTTTTCCTGCCACGAGATTGTCTCCTTGGCAAAGCGCACCAAAGAAGCCCACAAAAAATGTGGTGTGTTTTGAAAACCACTTCTCAAGTTTCCCCAGCAAAATATAAATGAATAAAATTAATTTTGTCAATAACAAGTCTTGAGATTCATGCAGTTTCTGTGTAATTGCAGCCCTCCATGAGGAACTCTACATCATGTTTTCTACAGAGAAAAAGTCCATGCTCTGCATCAACTGCTTCAGAGACATGCAAGTGTGAGTTATAAACTTAACTCCCAGAGCATGTAATTAGCATATCACTCATATGATTTCAAAATAATCTTGGTTTATCTAATTCCATAGTGAGAGCAGAGCACACTGCATTGATATTGAGACAGCATATATACAAGGCTGTGAAAAATTGGACCAAGCCGTCTTAGTGAGTTTCTCTCCCATCCTTTTCTTCCAACAGTAATGTGTACTTTCATCTGTCTCTGTATTGTGTGGAGTTTGAAGCACCTATTGAAGTCATTTCCCTCTCCTCAGGCTGTTAAGGAGCTTCAGACGTCAGCGCGAGAAGCCATTATTCTGCTCAAAGCCATGATTGGAGAGGTCAGGGCCAATGTGGATGAAGAAGAGAGCGCCATCTGCACTCTGTTCAATAATATGCAGGTGTCATGCACAATTACATAACTTAAAGGGATAGTTCACCCAAAAATGAAAATTCTCATCATTTACTCAACCTCATGTCATTCCAAACATGTTTTTTTTTTTTTTTCTTACGTTGAACAGAAGATATTTTAAAGTATTTCTTTCCCTACTATGGAAGTCAAAGGACCAACAACTGTCTGGTTCTTCAAAATTCTTCAAAATATATTTTCTGTTCAACATAAGAAATGTATACAGGTTTGGAACGATAAAAGGGTGAGTAAATGATGACAAAATTTTCATTTTTGGGTCTCAGGCTAAACTTGAATATCAGACACTGATTTGGATAAGAAAAAAAAAGTCAAATCATTTGAAATTTTTGAAAATGTGATAATATGAAATGATTAATAATAAAATTGGTGATTCACATATGTTTTTTTTTTTTTTTTCCTCAGGAAAGACTAGCAGAAAGAAAAAAGATTCTACTCAAGGCAGCACAAAGGTAAATAAAATATATATATATTACTTAAAAATAGGTATATAGAAAAAAAAAACATATTCAACATTAAAATCTCTTGCATGAAATTAAAGCACTAATTGTACCATGATGCTTTTTGTCAGACAAAAATATATTGATCACAAATGTATTATAGTAGAGTGAAATATTAATTATCAGAGATGCTTAATATATTTGTACCATATTAGTTATCAGCTGATATTATAGTTACTGTACTTGTACTTGAATATTTGAATATTAAAATTTTAATATTTGCCATTTATCGACCATAACATATTTATCATTATTGGAATTTTAATTTCAGTGCATCACTATTAATTATATATATTATATTGTTGTTTGATATATAATTGTGATATAGAAATATTTTAATAATGCATATTAATGTAATAATAATATATGTAATCTAAGCGCGCACACAAAATGACAAAGGCAAAGGATGACCAAAGATCTTAAGAAAACATTTATTAATAATCTTCTCTTATGTTTTTATCTTCTAGTCAGCATGAGGAGAAGGAGAGAGCCTTCAAAGAGCAGTTATCTCATCTTGCAGCGCTCCTGCCAACTCTCCAGGTAATCGCATTTTCTTCATGTCTTCATGCATCTTAACATTTTCAAATATTCTTCTTGCTTTCAGACATGTTTCCACTGAATTCTCTCCAGGTTCATCTTGTTACATGTTCTGCCTTCCTAAGCTCAGCAAATAAGTTTGAGTTCTTAGACATGGGATATGTGAGTACAAACAAATAAAATATTTTTATTAAATAATAAAAAATAAAATTATTTCAGGGCATGGTACCAACAATAAGAATTATAATTGATATTTTCAACTCACACAGCAATTAATGGAGAGACTAAAGAAGATTGTGAAACTACCACACAGGCTGAGACCAGCACAGAGCAGTAAGGTTAGTTTACTAAATTCAAATATGTTAAATAAGTCAGGGCTTAGGTTATATCTGCTGTAATCTATCCCCACAGATAAACACAGAGTATCGCTCTGAGTTTGCTCGCTGCCTGGAGCCGCTCTTGCTGTTGGGGCAGCGGCGTTCAGTGTCCACTACAGGGAGTGTGGCTTTAGGTCTGGGAAACACCAGTGGACTGTGAGTCTCTTTGTTCAAGCAAACTAAATATGCTTATTAAAAAAGTAACACTGAAAATATTAAATTAATATATTGATTATCTTCCTGCAGGATGCAATCATCTCTGTCAGTGCAGTGTCACTCTCCAGCCATGAGCGACATGTCACTGTCCTCCTCGGTTGTGCGCAGGCCGACCTCACACCGTTACATCAGCACCAAGGTCCTGCTGGCGGAGGGTGGAGAGACGCCCTTTATGGAGCACTGCTGCAACTACGAGAACAGCTACAGGGTGAAGTTTCTTACGCACTCATGGTTCAGTCCATGATATTTTATTTTTAGCCATTTTCCAGGCTAATATTCTTATCAAGAGGAAATTACAGGAAATTAAAATGAATGGTATTATTTTATGTCCAACCACTAAATGCATATTTACATAGAAGAAAGTTAAGAAATACTGTACTGCAACTGGCAAATTCTCCATGTCTGTTTAACTAGACTTTACAGACAGAAATCCAGAAGCTCAAAGACCAGGTGCAGGAGATTCACAGAGACCTGACCAAGCACCACTCACTCACCAAACCCGACACCATGAATGAGATTTTGGAGAGGTCTGTTCAGGTGGACAGACAGGTCTCAGCAGAGTACTCCTCAGTCGAGCTCATGCGGGCCGTGTTCGAGGAGGTGAGATGACAGTACTTACCAATACTGACAGTAGGAGGAAGGGAATAAAAGAGATGTCATTGTGCAATTAATTTTGTTCTTAGATTTGGGAGGAGATGTTACAGAGGGTGGCAAATGAACAGGAGATATATGAAGGTGTGTAAGTAAATAAATACTTGAGATTTATCTGCTCACTGCAGTTATATCTTAGTTACCATATTAAGTGATTTTTGTTGGTGTTCATTTTTCTTCATTTTTAGCACAACTTCATGACCTGCTTCAGTTAAAACAGGAGAACTCCTATTTGACCACTATTTCCAGACAAATAGGCCCCTACATTCGCTCCATAGCAAAAGTGAAAGAGCGTCTGGAGTCAAGGTACTGGAGCTTGTTGTATCATTCACAATGCTTATAGAGTAACATAAATAATAAATATACATTGCCTTTCAAAAGTTTGGTATCTGTAAGAGTATTATCTGTAAGATTTAATGTTTTTGAAATAAGTCTCTATTGTTCATGATTTATTTGATCAAAAAATAAAATAGTAAATATTAATGTTATTAACAGTAAGAAGTAAAATAGTACTATTGAGAAATATTACTACAATTTAGAAATATTACTAGAATTTATTCCTGTGATGGCAAAACTGAATTTTCAAAGTATATTAAAATAGAAAACTTATTTTAAATTGTAATAATATTTCACAATATTACTGTTTTTACTGTATTATTTGATCAAATAAATGCAGCATTGATGAGCATAAATAATAATACTCTTAAAAAAAAAAAAAATATATATATATATATATATATATATATATATATATATATATATATATATATATATATATATATATATATATATATTTTGACATTTGCCAAGCTGATTTTGGACTCACCCATACTTGTGTATATATAAAATACTTCCATTAGGGCTTTATTTTTTATTTTTTTTTCAGTCTGATTTGATCTTTAACAGGCTGAAGGAGCCTAAAGAGCTCAAAGATGATCGCACAGAGATCATGCTGAAGCTGTATGAAGACAGTACCTCTACTGCGGACACACAGCCCAGGTTACCAGCATTTTCTCAAAGTATATTATATAGACATAGACACAGAGTTATTAATTATTAAGCATTAATGGCCATTCCATGCTTCACCAATACAGTAATGAGCTGTCCTGTAATACTGAGGACAACTGGACTCTAAACAGCCTATCAGAAGAGACCAATCCCAAGAACAAAGATTACTACAGGCCAAACAAGCAGAAGAACACCACTGATACAGCCAATCACAAAGAGATACCAATGTGAAACCGCTGTTGTGTTGAGCTGTCAGTTTAGACATGGTACCCCAAAAAATAAGTATGCACTTACGTAAATGTAATTTACGAAAGCTTGAAAGAGAGAAAAAATACTAGTTTACAGTGCTTGTATTTTAGAGAATAACAGTAATGTCAAATAAACATTATAATCAGTGTTTATTTTAAAGGTTTGTTACATTTTGCTGAAGATGTTAATGTAAGCGGTACAGTTATCATCCAAGAGGTAGGGTGGTCCTCTCCCATTAGCTTTTTGCACGAGCGTACTCTTACATCATAACCTATTGCATGTGTTCAAATGTCCATTACCTGTACGCATATATTTTAGTGCTCGTCATTGGTTAAAAGTGTGCAAGAAATTCCTATTCTTTACCCAATGTCTACATAAGCTACATCATGCCAGGAGAAGAGTGGAGCCTTCCTCCCAGAAATGTAAAAACAGAAAGATTAAGACTTTGGATACAGCATATCCCCTCTGGCGTTCGCCCCTCTGAATCCCACTTTCATAGAAACCAATTTTCTTGTTGAATTATCATGCAAGTGTGAAGGAAAGTGACAAGACATGGATATGGTGATGAGTGAGTGAGTGTGGGAGTGAAGACGAAAAGACACTAATGCATTTGACAAGAGTTAGATGACAGGACATACGCATAACTGAAGGACTAGAAAGACCAATGGGGAACAAATAATCAAAAGAGAAATTAAGCCTGTAATTTATCATGTGTTTATTTTTCTAATCACAATATTAAAATTGTCCAACAGCATTAACAAATCACATATATTCAGAGATTGTCAGAAATTTGTTTTAAAATGTGTATGCCCGATCGTAAAAAAAAGATCTTTCTGAGACTAGATAAACTAATTTTTACACAAAACGGACAATGTCTAAATGGCCACTGCAAATATATCTGAAGTCCAAAGTAAAGCCTATCTGAATGAAAATACCTCAAGAGATTTAAAAATCTACTGAAAAACTCTGGATGTTTGTAAGTAGTAACAAACCAATGTCTTGAATCTCACTTCTAAGGTTTCTAACCACAAAACCAGGGGATTTCAAAAAAAAGTCAAGAAAAAAGAAACCAGCGTATGAAATTACATGGTGCAAAGACTGTAAATATGAGGATACATGACATGAGTAGGAGGAGTAAGACAGAATGTAAGAACAGAAATGTGATGAAGTGTAGGAGACAAGACAGATGCTGATGAATGTGGTGTTTGTGTACTAGTATCTCTGATGGTGTTGAGGGTGGAAGCTCCACCCTGCTCAGAGCAGACCAATGTGTCTCGGAGCAGATCAGCGGGTCAGTTTTACTGTGCTGCCACCTCATATATCTGTGCCGCCCCCAGGGGGCGCAACATGATGCCACCAGGCAACTAGCTCACTCAGAGTGCCAGTCAGAGGTGTCCAGGTGTGCACTTTCAGGCTATTTCCTCCATTCAGTGCAGTACGGCTTTAGGAGTTAACCCTGATCCCTGAGATGAAGGGCAAACCAGTGAAGACCCTCTTCTTGTACTCAATGTAGTCCTCTCCAAAGAAATGGATGAGCGAGAGCTCCTCTTCCTCAATACGCTCTCGAAAGAAGCGCCAGCTGGCAACCGAATATCCCAGTAGACATATTGGGTTGCACAGCATTATCTGGAGAAAAGGATAAGCAAAAAAATAGGTTTAAAACAAAACATTTAAGACAAAGCATATCTTTTAGACTAACTACACTGCCAGTCAAAAGTTTGGAATAATTATGATTTTTGTGTCTTATGCTCACCAAGCCTGTATTTATTTGATAAAAAAAAAAATTAAAACAGTAATGTTGAAAAATTTCTTTTTGAATTTTCAGCAGCCATTACTCAAGTCATTGGTGTCACTTTTTGGAAACTGATACTCTACATTCAAAAGTATGATTTAAAAGGGACCTATTATGCAAAAATCACTTTTATTAGGTGTTTGAACACAGTTGTGTGGCCGCAGTGTGTGAAAACAACCAGCCTATAATGTTAAAAATCCACCAACTAATTTTTTTTATAAAACCAATAAATCATGAACAGTCTCTCCAAAAGAGCTATTTCAGATTCTCCCTCTGTTCACGTCACTAAGGGGGAAAAAGTCCCGCCCATTTGTGACACTCTCTGCCCTATTAGCATAAACACAGCCCTGAGTGAGAAGCTGCAGTCCACCATTACTGGAGATATATACAATGTCAGCGCCAAAGAGGCTTTACAAGCATTGTGTTTTAGGATGCACTAATGAACATAGGAGTCGTCATAATCTCCCCCCATCTGAGCCGAGGACACTGTGGTTAAATTTCATTTCCGAAGGAAATATCCCGGAAAAAATCGGTAAAGTCCCCTAAATGTTTAGGAATCCATACCAATGCTTCGCGCGTGAACGTCAGCTCCAGACAAAGTATCACGCGTTTGTTTTCCAAATTGCCCTTCTGAAAGAGCTTCTTGGCACTCTGTAAGGCTAATGGCTAAAGCTATCATTGTCTCTGCCTGTTTTCACTGATGCTGCCTTCAAGTGCTACCAGAATGATCGTGAATAGGAATGTAGTAGTTAAAAGTTGCATATGAAAGCAATGTGAGTCTATCGCTTGAAGCTGTCGAGCTCATAATCAGAAGTGGGACTTATAAAGTTTGTGATAGCATGAGACCAGCTAATGTTGTTATTTTTATCCCACCGTGCTTCCCGTCTGTGTTATTCATAAATGCAAATTTATTATGCACAGTATAATCAGATGACTAACTTTGAAACCGAGTATGTTTTCTGTAAAGATAACAGGCTTGTATTAATAGTGGAATGTTTATTTGCAAAGGCTAGCACTGCTAATGCTGGAGCTTGAGTTCTTGAAGCTCCGCCCTCTTCTCCAGCAGCAACAGCTCATTTGCATTTAAAGCAACATACTCAAAATCAGTGCGTTTTGGCTCATACCCTAAAAGTGGCAATTTTAACAAGCTATAAAAATTTATCACTTTTTTAACAAGCTATAAAAACTTCACATATACGCTCTGGGGACATCAGAGACTTATTTTACATCTTGTAAAAAGGGGCATAATAGGTCCCCTTTAAAAAAAATTCAGGAGGGACGCATTAAATTTATCAAACGTAACAGTAAAGAAATGCAGTTCTTTTGAACTTACTATTCATCAAGGAATACTGAAAAAAAATTAATCAAGGTGTATATATATATATATATATATATATATATATATATATATATATATATATATATATTATATAATATAATATATATATATATAATATAATATATATATATATATATATATATATATATATATATATATATAAAATATTATATTATACTACATCAGCACCAGACTATCATATTAGAGTATGAATATAATGTGACACTGAAGACTGGAGTAATGGATGCTGAAAATTCAGCTTTGCCAGCACAGGAATAAATTACCTTTTCAAATGTATTTAAATAAGAAACGGTTATTTTAAATTTTAATAATATTTCACAATATGACTGATTTTACTATTTTTTTAAATTTTTTTATTAATACAGCCTTGGTGAACACAAGAGACTTCTTAAAAAAATCTTTTGGTAATGTGAATTTTAGGGACACAAAAAAATAAAACAAAACGTAAATATATATTAAAGTAAAATAACAACAATAATTATTATTAGTATTATTTTTATTACTATTATTATACTTTTAATAAATATAAAAAAAATATTATTTGTGAAGTTGCTTTAGAAAATATGTACTGTGAAATACTATATAAATTCCATTTAAAGGTGCCATAGAATGCACTGATACAATATTTTCTGATATCTACATAGAAGGTATATGGCTCAGGTAAGGGCAAAAATTGTCCAGAAACGGTTTTACATGTCCATTTAAAACCCTAGGATTTGTCCCTAGAATGAAATGGTCTGTTATTACCTTATTTGGAAGAGTCATGAATAATAAAGTTGAGCTCTGCTCTGCTCTGGCTGTTTCACAGTGCGGCTCAGTATTGAGCTCTGCTCTGATTGGCTGTTTCACAGTGCGGCTCATTTCAGTAGCTCACACAGCAGGAAGGAAACACAGGGAAAATATATATTTCAATACTTTCTTGCGCAGTTATATCGTTGGGTAATTATACTGTATATAAAATGCGGGCATCAGGGAGCCGCTATTAATATGCCTGGCATTGAAACTGCTTTGGAATGCACGATCGCTTTTTAGTTTCACTTTCGAGATTCGCGATCGCAGGTACTCTGTTTATACTATGGAGTGGCAGTACTTACCACACATTTTACAAGATCAGATGCTTGTCAGTGGTGCTCAGGATCTGTAAATCATTCGCCATCATCCTCAGTCACCTCTCCTTACTCTGTTTATGTGGTAAGTGAAATCTTATGTACTGTAATGTAACAGGCTACCGCTAGCAAGGAGCTAACCATGTCCCTTTAGTGGCTCGTGTTATTTTATTAGAACGCGTTATTTGCTTTCCGTGCCTTTCTGAATACAGATACCAACCTATTCCTGCACTTCACATCCCCTGCACAGCCTGGAGCATAACATTTATTTCCATGATCTGCCATTTTCGCTGTTGTCCTCGCTTGTTTCTTCACAATACTGCAGAACTTCTGATGGTGCGGCTGGCGGCTGGTCTAGAACATGGGTGGGTATATGCAAATGTTGGGGGCGTAACTATTAGTGATCCCGACTGTTACGTCACAGTTGGTGTTATGTTCTGATTCACCTAATTTTCAGTGGTCTTTTGCATTCACGAGATTTACATAAGAAGGAGGAAACAATGGTGTTTGAGGCTCACCGTATGTCATTTCCATGTACAGAACTCTTATTATTCAACTATGCCAAGGTAAATACAGTTTTCCATTCTATGGCACCTTTAAATAATGGTTAAAGTACCTGAGTGCCAATGCTCCAGTAAAACCAGCCCACATAGGAAGGATGTCTGAAGAGAGCGTAAACTCCAGTGGTGACCAGCACGTGGCTCTGGGCCTTCTCATTCTGTACTATGTGGTTGAAGTTGGATCCTGCTGTCAACATGGCAGATTTGCGCAAACTCTCCCCACAAAGAACCATCACCAGACCCACCAGACAGAGCCAGTTCATCTGCTTCAAATCTGTGCGGAAAAAGAGTGAAATTCAATTAATTTCAATAATAAGAAAAAAGTTCATAAATAATATTAATAATTCTGTAAGCTTTAGAATAGTTTCACTTCAATCATTCTAAAAAAAAGCTTTGGCAGTATGTTACATTTTATATTATATTACTATGTATCAGTTTTTATTTTAACTGAATGTGCAAAGCTCTATAGGTTTAACAAAGCAAAAATCAAACTCTGGCTGCGAATCACAGGCCTAGATTGTATCAAACCTGGAATAAGGAGCTTTTCCACAGTGAACTCTATCCAGGAGGAAACAGCTGCTACTGTGTACTCAACACTATGGTTGAGCAGGAACGAGTCTAGAGACAGACTGCGTGGGTTGATGATGGCAGTAACCAGGTACTCAGAGTAGTGAAAAAATGACAGCGAACACATATACCTAGTGAAACAAAACAAAAGTCAATACAGAGTGACATTATTATTCCATAATTCATAAACATTCATTCACTTCTAAGACTATTCAGGATTATTTTCAGTCCTTATGTAAGTTAAATGTGTAAATGAACCGCAAATAGACCTAACCCATTTCACAAAAGTTGAATTACCAGCCAAAGTGTGTCCATGTTGTATCTGCAAAACTTAAAGTGAGACCACATCCAAAGGCAAATCCAAGAAAGCAGGCTCGAACAGCCACCTGATCAAGCAAAGAGAAAGGAAATTGTGAGCCAGTTCCTGATTCTGCAAACCCACATACAGTAAGCTGTCTTCTCGGAGAGCTTATTTATATTGACAGAGAAACCTATACGAGATCCCATTAGAGAGCTAATGTAATAGGATTATACCTTCACACAGGACATTCCCAGTGATAGAGTCCTGTAGCCTTTACATCTTAATTCATTTAAACCGTGTATATAGCACCAGTGGTTCAGTTACACAATAATTACACATCTGTACAATACACATCTGATTCACACCGTCTCTCTGAGTCTTACCTTGTATAAAGGTCCCTTGTATATGATTAGCAGGAAGCCATTGATAACTGTAATATACGCCGCAATGGCTATTTTCCCGTTCACATCCGTGAGGTAATCGAATATCCAGTCAATGTGAGAGCCGAATTTTACCAGTAAAGGTATTATGATGACGCCCAGTCCTGAGATAAAGCTAATAATACTTATCCTCCCTTCTAGCGCCAACTTGCTGCCTGCCATGTTGAAAACAGCAAGATCTCGCAGGGAAATCTCGCGTGACTTCAGAGCTCACGCTGACTTGCTTACTAATTGGTTTGACAGCTTTTCACGCTCGTTGAACTGTAGTTAAAAATTAATTTATCCTGATGTGCGAATTTAATTTTAAACAATTCAATTATCCAATTATTAATATTATTATTAGTAGTAGTATTCTGAATACTCAAGGAATAATTTCATGCTTTCTAAAAACGAAATAATATATATAATGATTATAACAATACTTCTGTGGCTCATAGATAATACATATTACAATAATATTAATATGTAATATATTTCTGTAAAACCATACAACTTGCCAAAACGTACACACATTATTGACAACATATTGGCAGAATCGGTTTCTTGGTAAGGAAACAATAAATTAAGAAACCGATTGTGCCAAGATGTTACTGTTACATAAAAAATATTAAAAATATTATAATTACACAATCCATTTTAATTAAAGTATTTTTTTTATCATGTACATTGAACAATTTATTAGTAAAGCAATAAACCCAAAATGATGATTCACTCAAGATGTGGAAAAGGGTCCTGCTTTTAATCAGCAACCCATGTACACTTGATAAAATAAAGAATGATGCATTAATCTACAGCTGTAATATGTGGAATTTAGATGGTAATGAATACAACAAAACATACTGCCAGTGTCAAATCAGCAAAGCATAATATTTCTCCTATAATAACAATTGCATGGCTCTCAATGAGCATGATGAAAAGCATTATTGTAGCGTAGCACAAGCAGTTGTAGAGTAATTCAGATTTGAGCTGAAAGGAAGATTTAATGGTTTAATAATGTGAGATGGAGATCTCCCTTGTGTCCTTCTCATTCCAAAGCTGCTTGTCCAGTTGGAAGCTGGGGACCTGGCAGACGTTGTAGTTGCAACATTAAATAGACTGTCTTTGCATGCTCAAGTCAAGTTGATCTATAACTCAACACTCAACCGCATGAACACAAAATACAAATTATTTATGTCTACATGCAATAACTTTCAATGAATACAATTTTTTTCTTTTTTTTTTTTGTTTCACAATGACGTCTCTCAATCTTAATATCACACATATACACACAGTAGCTCAATTTTCATTCATTTGAATCAAGTGGCCTTGCAGGTATACATATGTTCTCCTGCAAATATCATAATCAGTCTTATGCATTCCCAAAATATCCCAATTATATCTAAGAAAGCAATCATAGGATATACATGAACATGGACAAGGATGAATATAAAACATTCCAACAGAGTGGAAAATATAATCACATGCATTTGGAAAGGAAAATATGACAAATTCTCCTGCCTCGTTTAAACCATAATGAACATGCCACGGTTTAAGCTTATACCCTCAGGATCAACACATTGTCCCTTTTTGCGTGTGATGCGGTAATGCCTGTGTAATTTAGCATAGCACCGAAGCCCTGTAAAAACAGGGAAGGAACATTTTAAATATGGTTTCTGTTTTGTCAGCATGAGTAACAATCAGTCCAAAAACACTTGCTCACCTTCCTCACACATGCAGCTATCATAGCACTTGTTGTTGAAGCCGCGGTTGTGAAGCTCACATACATGTGTTCTGAGGTTGCAGCAAGACCCTGAGAAAGTTCATGAAAAAGAGGTAAAAAGGGTGTCATCATTTATTTGACTTGAAGGGTTACTCCACCCCAAAATGAAAATTTTGTCACTAATCACTTACCCCAATGTTGTTCCAAACCTGTAAAAGCATAGTTCATCTTCAGAAAACAAATTAAGATATTTTTGATGCATTCTGACTAGGGATGCGCGGTATACCGGTACTGGAAAAATACCGGTATATATTATATTTCAAACGGTACGATATCATAATTTTGCTCAATACGGTATTTCATACGCTGCTGTTGCGAAGTGCACCTGTAGGTGGCAGTGCTTCCCAAATTGCTGCACAACCGGTAAATGTGACAACAGAACAACGCGATGGATCAAACAGATGAAACTCTATCAACGCACCCGAAATTAATAAATAAAGAGAACAGTAGAAGTGAAATAAGGCATTACTTTGCATACAAAACAGATGACAAAGGGGAATGAACTGACCTTACTGCACCTGTATGCAAGCTTTACCACAGGAGGCAAGACATCAAACATTTTTAAGCATTTGTCGCTTGCTCGTCCAGATCTTTTCAGAGAATTAAGAGATCGACAGGTGAGTGCATCATTCATAAATTCAGATTTAATTTTAACTTTTATTTACAACTGATCAACGCACATACAGATGCCATACAGTAAGCTCAAATGTGCATGTGTGACACGCTAGAACCAGTGAAGTTTTGGTCACGTAATATATGCACTTGCATTTCATACATTCGAATATTAATTGAATTTGAATTAAGCAAGAATTTTTCTATATTAATTTTAGTATCAATGATATGAAGGGAATGTTTCTGCCGCGCTGCCGATCGCTAATATGAAGCAGCCGAGAGAGCGAGATTTATATCTGAGAGAGAGAGATATAATAACGTGATTTTGAATATTACTTTGACTGTTAGAATAACACTTTACAATAAAGCAACATTTGTTGCATTAATTGCGTTACTTCAGTTGCATTTTTTTTTTCTCTTCTAACTCAGTCAAAATGTAACCCAGTAGGTTTTTTGTTACATTTTGATACAAAGGTATTAAGATATGAATCTATTTTTAGGCCTATTATTATTATTTTAATAAAATTGTTTTCAATTCACTTATCTTTTGAGGCTGGTTAGGCTATTTGTCACCTATGGTATCGATTTAGTATCGATACCGAGGTATTATATTCTGGTATCGTACCGAAGCCAAAATTGTGGGCCATCCCTCGATGAAAACAAAAATTTTATTCAGCAATTTGTCTCCTCCGCGTCACCCTAGCGCCATTTTGGAGAGTATCCACTGAACGCAAACAGCGTATGCTGTTCTGTGTCAGCTGCGCCACGCGGAGACGCAGTTTTCATTCAAATCAAAGCGTAAATGACGAAACAGCGTATCCGTGTGGCGCAGCTGACACAGAACAGCATACGCTGTTTGCGTTCAGTGGATACTTTCCACTGAATGGTGAGTAAAGTTGAATAAAGTCGTTATTTTTGTTTTCTTTGCGCACAAAAAGTATTCTCATAGCTTCATAAAATTACGGTTGAACCCCTGATGTCACATGGATTATTTTACCGATCTCCTTTCTATGTTTCTGGACGTTGATTGTGTTAATTACATTGCTGGGAGGGTCAGAGAGCTGTCAGAATGCATCAAAAATATCTTAATTTGTGTTCCGAAGATGAACAAAGCTTTTACGGGTTTGGAACGACATAGGAGTAAGTGATTAATGACAAAATCTTCATTTTAGGGTGGAGTAACCCTTTAAACAAATTACATTGAATTACACTACTTTTCAAAATGTTTGGGTTCGGTAATATTTTTAATGTTTTTGAAAGAAGTCTCTTACGCTCACCAAGGCTGAATTTATTTGATCAAAAATACAGTAAAAAAACAATAATATTGTGAAATATTATTACAGTTTTCTATTTGAATATATTTTAAAGGGTAATATATTCCTGTGGACTGAATATTCAGCATCATTACTCCAGTCTTCAGTGTCACATGATCCTTCAGAAATCATTCTAATGTGATGAACTGATGCTCAAGAAGCATTATTTGATTAATATGTAGTTAAAGGGAACAGCATTTATTTGAAATAGAAATCTTTTGTATCATTATAAATGGCTTTACTGTCACTTTTGATCAGTTTAATACGTTCTTGCTGAATAAAAGTATTATTAAAAATATTTTGAGTGGTAATATATAACATTATAATTACTCAAATTACAAAGATAACAGATACAATATAGTATAAGGAACTCATTGTATTAATGCATGGGAAAAGTCACCTTGCAGACAATCTAGGTGATGTTTGCAGCTCTTATCTGATGTAAATGTCACAAGTTCAGTGCTGGGGCTTTTTGTGGCCTGTTTGTCAAAACCTGGATAGAAACAGAGCAAATGTGTTATGAGTGTAGTAATTCACCAACACCTCACAACAGACACCAGAAGTTAAAACATCTTAATAACAATTACTCCATTTAATTTTTGCATATTAGGGCATTTGACACTTGGTGTTTTCCATGCAGGGACTAATGAGGTATGTGGAAAAATTTGCCTAATAGTCCTAAATGGTTCGTTCCTGAGGTCCCACATGTAAAGCAATACACATTATTCTGATAAACAATGTAGCATATATGGCAAAACATGCACAAATTACACAAATTATCTCAAGTCACCACTTCAAAACAAGAACATTTAAAAACTGAAACTCCCAACATTAAAAACAGAAACAATATGTCTGAAATATTGATCTACCTTGCTTCTTAGAAAATTGCTTTTTGTGTGGAGGCCTCATATCTTCATAATCAGTCCAGTCAAAGAATGCCATGTCGAAAGTGGGCGTCACATCTCCACCTGAATACCTTCTGACCTGAGGTACAAAACAACATATTCAGTATTCATGTCACTATATGAAGTGTTGAAATTACACTTTTTCATGTGACCATAAATCACTTCAATTGCTAATCCTTTGAGGTTCAATGAAACAAATTATGGTGGTATGTGCTATATCTTTTGAGCCAATAAACAAGAAATTGTTTCATGTGTGGATTTAATTGATGGCATGAACCTATTATCCCTCATAATGTAGGTCACAGGGATTCAATTTTATTACGCCTGTTTCTAGACACTGATAGATGAGATGCTGAGATATTTTTTTTAATCAGTGTGATTGTAAAGACTGAACAGCTAGATGATGGTTACCTGTGGTTTTCTGGAGGGGGTTGGCTTTGTGGCAGGCTCCCCACCGACTGCTGCAGTTACGGGCAATATGAAGGAGCCAACGGTGGCTGCAGGGAACACTGGCTCTGTGGGACTCCCAAAGGAGTTTTTATTGAGCCTTTGATCAAAAGAAACCCTCCGTTTCTTCCCTAATGCCAAAGACTCTATGCAAAGAAAATGCCAAGTAGATAATTAAGAAATGGCAGGACAGTTTTAAAGGAGTTTTACTTTGGAAAGTTTGAGGATTTCTTTTTACCTTCATCATGAGTCCTAACGATGTGCCCTCCAAACATATTGTGACCAGTGGGACGTCTTATTGCCTTCTCTGGAGTCTCAGCACCAGGAGAAATATTCATTTGCTCTGGAATTAAAGAATCAAACCCCATGGAGGTTCTCTTTTTCGGAGTGATTATCCGTCTTTTGTCTGGCTCCATCTCTAAGCGGACAGGACTTAGGCCCTCCAGGTCTGGGCCTTCATTTTGGGTGTGGAACACAGTAATGTGAGGCCTCTCTCTGAGCTGACCTGCTGTCATCCTCTCCTTGTGACCTCTGTGCTTCCTGTGATGACTGTGTTGATGTATGGATGCCTCTGGCCTGGGCGGGATAATGACATTGTCTCTGAAGACTTCCATGGCTGAACTGTGGCCCGTTTCGGTGCTCAGTGTCACCAATTCAAGGAGGAGAAACGAGCCGAAATACCAACATAAAGCCACCATTCTAGGAGTAGAAAAGATTAAACAAATATTACAGCATTAAACAATAATGAATCACTATATACTACCATTCAAAACTTTTGGGTGAGTAAGATTTTTTTTGTTGTTGTTGTTGGAAATCATTCTTTCTTTTATTTAACAAGGATGCATTATTAGACCGATCAAAAGTGACAGTAAAGACATTTATAATGTTATTTATTTCTTTATGTTCTTTTGAACTTTCTATTCATCAAAGAATCCTGAAAAAAAAAAATTAAGGAGCACAAGAGTCAAAACTGATAATAAGAAGACATGTTTTTTGAGCACCAAATCAGCATTTTAAAATGATTTATGAATGATCATGTAACACTGAAGCCTGGAGTAATGGCTGCTGAGAATTCAGCTTTTGCCATCACAGGAATAAATTATTTTCTATAATATATTTTATATATTTATGTAAAATGTATTAATATAAAAATTAATATGATGATGGCCTGATAAAATGCAGTGAACAAGGAGACTGTAATATAATGCCAGTCTCCAAAAATCTGTTCTTATTTTCAGCAATGTGTCACAGTACAAAAAAGAAATTAATTTAGATTGAGTTACTGGCTTTGAGACAGCTAAATGCAGATGGGCAGAAAATTCCCTCTATTCACACATCAGATCTTCAAAAAACCACCTGGTCTCACCACAAGCTTGTAGGACTCAACGCACACCGAAAAGGAAAAAATAATGACTTGAAATAAACCAAAGCAAAGCAGCTTGACAGACCATTTGATGTTATGTTGCTCTTCTTTTTCTGAACATTTGCAGTGCTTTGGGAGTCGCGCCAGGCTCTACATTGGGTCTTTGATCTTGACACCACTGGACAGCACTGAATATATGTTGTGCAAAGATTCTTCATAAGCATTGGTGTCTGGGGGAGTTGAGAAGCGTTATATTCCCTATCTGACTTATTACAATATAATATTCAAACAGACATGTAAGCACATTCGCTCTAACTGTAATTTTTCTAAGCATCTTAGAGATGAGGATGAAGAGAACTGATCCAAGCCAAGGGATTTTTATCCTCAGAAAATGGATTATACACACTGAGCAGATGAGTGTGACTAATTAAACAAGCGAATTTAGCTTTCATGTACTGACAGGCTAGAGTTGTGACAAATCCAACATTTCCCAACTGCTGCTGCATTTACATATATGAACTGCAAAACTTGGAGATTTAACCGAGAGCTTATGATTTGGATGCTATAGATAAAGCTTGAGGAAGTTGAAAGATTTACAGGAAAATGATTCAGTTTAGTTGAACTTTTTCAGATGTTGGTGTAAAATCATCATATATGGCAGCACAGTTTTATGAGAACATTACAAATTGCAGGAGGCACTAAAATACTGATAAAAATTCAGGAAAGTATCTTTTAAACATTTGTTCACATAGGCTAACCCATATACCATAAAAAGAAAATGCAATCATTTGAAATTTGTTGCAATAACACATTTCTCTTTGAAACACAGCATAATTTACTAGAAAATGAAAACAGATAATAATTGTCTCTCGGTTTCCTATGCATTTAATTATTCAAATTCTGCACATGCAGCTGATCATGTGTTCATATTATCGTTATTAATTTCAGGATCCCATGCTGTGCACGCCAATGCTGCTCAAGAGCCTAAAAATATCAAAGCTTCACCCCTTTCTCTCATTAGTGTGTGTAAACAGTGACATGATTAATTCATTGGGGAATCTGGGCTTGTTCTTCCTTATACAGAGACTCCACTTTTCCTACTTATGAGTATCGCAAAACTATTCACTTTAGAAGCTAATGTAATATGCATATCATATAACACTTTGGCAGTAAATACATTTCAACAATTTCTGAGGTAATACCATTAATATAATGACATAGTCTACTTAATGCATCTATCCTGAACTAACATCTACTGATAGCTAATAGTTTTAATACAGATGCATTGTTTCCCTATGTCTCCTAAAACAGCTCAATAATGACTAAAGAACAATAACAAACATTCAAGAGAAAAGACCAAGGAAAGTGTTCACCTGTTCTCCGGTGTGTGATCCGCTCTCTCTGGTTGCAGTCAGTCCAGTGTGTGTGTGTGTGTGTGTGTGTGTGTGTGTGTGTGTGAGAGAGAGAGAGAGTCTCGAGCTCTCACTGAAGACTGCGAGTCGCGGGCGTCGTCTAACCTAAATACCTGAACAAAAGAAGCGCTCTCATCTCATTACACTGACTCAACCAATGGTCTAGGTGTGACAGTTTTTAACAGTTTACGTTTTAGGAAATGTGTTGGCGAATGTTTAATACTGCACCCAGTGAAATGTTATATGTGGCTATACATTAAGGCTATATATTAAATATGTTATATTAAATGTGGCTATATATTAAGTAACTAATTGTGTGATTTTATAAAATAGGCCTATGTGTGTTTGCAATGTTCAGTTATCAATCGGCTATCATTCAAAATTTAGTAATACAGTTTCATAGACTATGCTGCATACAGTCTTCAATTAGGCTGGGCTATAGCTACAAACATTTATTTGAGTTAAATTAATATTTGATATCATATCGTTATTATTTTACTTGTAGATTAGTATAAAGACAACAATAGCAAAAGCGAACTTATTAAAATATTTTTTTAATAGTCTATTATTATTAATCCGTGATTCAGTCCTATATTAATTTTTCCTTTCTCTTCCAGCCCTTTGTATCTCATTTACTGGTTAATTATTTTCGTTGTTTGTCTTGTTCTATGTTTACAATCCATGTATTAAAATTAACAGCCTATTATGCATCTTCAGGGCCATTTATATCAATTATTTTCAGTCGCTAGATGGCGCTATTTTACGTTTCATTATTGATATGACAAGGGCGAGACCGCGGAGTAATACACAATACATTAAAGTAGCGCAGGTGTGTGGAAATATTTAATTTAGCTCCCGGCATAAGACAAAATTTTAAAACGTTCAGTACCGCAACAGACTAATTAAAATCAGGCATTATAAAGCAGTGTAGGCCTAGTAATTAATTATAATTAGCAGGACCTATATTATAGATAGCAATTAATTATAGTAACGCGGAAAGTGTGTAATATGGACAGTCCTACGTCTAACATCTAAATTATAGCGTACTGATTTGTGAAATTTAAAAATGCATTGTATTGGCCACGAAACTGTTTTATTTTCTGTACAGGTTAATTATGTGACACCGTACGACACTGACAAATAAAGTCACTGTGCAGCCATGCACTGAAAGATATTTATGAACTACATTACTGCTGTTCTGTTCTGACCCGCTGCATTCCTGTAAGTGTGATTAAACTGGGAGGGGTTCATTCCCAGTACATCTCCCAGGGGTTTGATCATATAAAGAAACCAGGCCAGAAGCCCAGAGAGTGATTGGTGGATGACAGTAGTAATGTGGAGGTGGAGGTTTTGGGGTCCAGTGGAACAGCAGTTGAATTAGTTGCTCAGATCTCCAGGGGAACACACGTGCGCTGCCCCTCAGCTGGAGGCAATAAATCAGCCACCCCCCTCCTGCTCCTGTTTTCTAATGTAAGTGCATCACACACCGCTGAGATGTACCAATTTAGGCTCGACACACTCTGGAACACAGTGATCCGTTGAGCTTCGCCCACTGTAAATCCCAATGAACAACAAACTGTGAAGATTTAGGTTAGAATGACATTTATTTCAAGGCAGCTAAAACACTGTCATATATGTGTGAAGTTTCATTAAATATATTAAATATCCTTGCTGCCTATAACAATGGCGTCTTTTGTTAAGTAACATTTAACTAATATAGCCTAACACACAGATCCCCAAATGAATGTCATTGTAGTAACTCTTGGGGGCCGCAAGGTGGTACAGAACTATTTTGGGTTTCTGCAGATTTAATAAAGGTAAATTTAAGACTTAAATAATAAAAAAAAAAAGAGTAAAGAAATTTTAAGGAATCAATTTAAAGGAACACAATACGCCAGTATAACATAACACCTTTATCTTCTCTAAATGTAAATGTCTATGGAGCATACAATGTGTATTAGCAACATATCCAAGTTTGAAAATAGCCTACAACTTCCAGTGCATCTATATTATTTTTTATTCATTTTACACACACACAAATGTTTAAGACTTAAACATCTCAGCTCTCAGCCACTAGAACATGGAAGTAACTTTTACTGTTACTTCTGATCACACCGTGTGTTCTTTTGTCTTGTTTTCTAGTGCAAATGTCTAAAGATTCTTAAATCAAGATACTTTTATTTGAGAAGCTAAATGACGTGAGATAAGAAGTCTTGTTTTCTGTGAAATTAATTTAGAGAGAGAGAGAGAGAGAGAGAGAGAGAGTGAGTGAGTTTGAAGATTAAAACAAGAACAAATATCTGCCAATGGGTTTAGAAAAATCTTAATTAAAATGTAGGATTTAATTCAAAGAGGAAAACCCCATTGACAGATATTTGTTCTTGTTTTAAGCATAAACTCATTTAATTTTGTTTTTCACTTTGCATCTCAAGTAAATGTATCTTGATTTAAAACATTGATTTAGTTATTTGTATAGGAAAACACAAAAATACTAAGGAATCCCTGCAACATTTTAATGCAATGATTTTATGAATTCAGTACCTTCTTATGGCGTTAATTAATTTGTACTTAGTTTTGCCACTTTGTTACTGAATTCACACAGCATGACTTGACAACAACTAAACGTGAATAATATACTATTTAGTAAAGCAGAAACGGATGCAAATAATACACATGAAATGGATTTTTATTAAAAAAAAAGATTTCTATTTTCATCAAACATGAAATTTGAATATTCTGAAGTAATCAAGACTAACATAATCTCTTGCATAAACAGCATTGAAGACATTCCTTTTTATTAAGGAATATAGTTTTCATTTTAAGTTTATAATTCAACATATGCTTGATGTTGAATTCTGAATATGTTTTTTCTTTGTATATTGCATCACAGCAATTACCTACAATTGTTGATATTACAACAAATCCCAACATAAGATCCATTTCTGGACCAATAAAAAATCCCCTCAGGGCAGCATTCATTTCCTTTCATTTTTCCATTTAGTCTTTACAAAAGACTTTCCTTCATTAATATGCTGGAAAAAAAAAGATAGGAGAATAATGCCTCCATTTCAAGTACACAGGGTGAGTTCAGTTCATCACTTCATTTAGCAGACCAAGATTTGGCAAATGCATTTCCTTCTCTTCCAAGGCACTGCTTCTTGTCACTGAAAACACAGAGGAGCCACATCTTCTGCAGAGTCTGGGAATAAGCGAAGAGTCTCCCTCGAATACTTGGAGTATCCATTGTGGAAGAGCAAGGTCTTCTTTGGGGTGAAGAAAGAGACCGTTTTCCCCCAAAGGTCAGTGGGAGAGACACCATTGTGCAGCCGCTGCTCCAGAACACCCATGATCTGCTCCACACCATCTGAGCATTTCCTCTCCAGACTCATAATTTTACACCTAAGAGACAAGAAAACATTTACATGAGTTACATTCAATTCAGAAGCGTGAAGATAATTGTATAATAACTTTATGTCATGATTATTTGTTAACTTACGTTTTCTGCAGATCTCTCATGGTGAAGGACTGGCTCGTTCCTCAGTGTGCCGTGTCGAGAAGTGATATGCATTGACTTTTCTCTTCCCCTTGGGTTGAATTTATATGCAGCCTGGCTGAATTTAATGAGATGTATGTTCTCACACTTTTTAACCAATCAGGAAACTGCAGAATGACAATAGTGCAAGAGAGGATTGTTTAAATAATTAATGCCAAGGCCCTAAAAACCAAATGAGCAGGTGGGTTTTATTTTGTCTGTCAGTCAAGGACTGAGACATTGCTAAAAGAGCAGCAGTGAGCATGTGAATTAGCATTGACCTCATTCATGCTGTCAACCAATAATATGTGTGGGAATGTGCACTTAAACATCTGTCCAGAAATACTACAAGAAAGCAAAACACAGCCTAAAAGTTGATAGCAAAGATATTAAATGTTTAGACTGTTAACATCAATTATTTAATTAATTAATTGATTTAGTTAGTTATATTCATTTGTTCATTCATTCATTTTATATACAACGATGGTTTATTTTGTTCACAGCTCTAAAACAAGTGAAACTCAACATAAAAGTTGATAGCAATATTTTTTTATTAGCATTTGAAGTGGATGAAAAAAGTTCATCAAAGTTGTCCTAAGAGAAAAACGCATTTTGGTTTTAGGACAACTTTGATGAAAGGTTTTGATCCACTTCAAATGTTGACTGTATATACTTACTTATATTACTATTTATTAAATATACAGTGGTGGATTATTTTGCTCATAGCTCTAAAACAAATTTTAATAAATGTGTGAAACCATGATAAAATTTTATCATTTAAATATAGATTAATTGCTGCATTATGACACAATTCTGTCAACAACAAAAAAAAAACTGTTAGAATGAGCAGATGATGTTATCTGATATAGCCTGTGTTGTACACTCTAGGGCTGGGACGCTGTTGTTTAAGGGTGGTAATTGAATGATGCCTCCAGATGGCGAGCCTGGCTGCATGGGAGGTGATGTGAGAACAGTGAGTGCTGGGAAGTGGAAGGCAGGGCCATTCTGACATTGTGTAATGGGCCACGCTTCTTTTATCAGTGGGATCAGTGTCAGTGAATAAGTGTGGGAAGCCGTGCCGCACAAGCGCTCCCAGGTTCTCACTGAGTGGAGCGTGTGACCGAGAGTCGCCAGCAGACAGCAGGCCAGACAGCTGGAAGTGTCTTAAGTATGTGTGGGGAGAGTGTGCCAAGACAGAAGTGTGCTGCCCAGACCTCATAAAGATGAGAGGAAAACAGCCTGTACACACTTCAGACATTGTACTTTAGTTTGCCATGGCCTAAGCTTGAAAAACACAAAATAAAAAATAAATTAAAAAATAAAAATAAATAAATAATGTTTATATATTTGTTATATTCATTGTTATATTTATTTGTTGCTTTTATGTGAACCATGTCATAATTATACCCAGAATGATAACTAAATAACTAATTAACTAACTAAATAAATAAAAATATGTATGTATATATGTGGCACAATACTTTTCCTTTTGAATAATTTGCAAAACATACTGTATATACCTTGAAGCTCATGTCTAACTCCCAAGAGACTATGGGACAATTTTGTGCCTTGTGTGAAGAACACAATAAACTGTGCTTTAAAGACCAAAGCGACTTGCAGTCACTTAGATCACTTTACGAGGTCACAAATTTCCCACATTCACAGGCCACTAGCTGAATCAGTCTTCATCTCTCTTAAACGCCCCTCCACCTGCTCCCCAGAGATGTGCTCATTGTGTCGGAGCAATAAGGGCTTCAGCAGCCATGTGGCGGCCCAAACGCTCCCATTGGCTGCAGACTGTGAGAACCTCCAGCAAACTCCAGACTCACACATTCATATGGAGATTTGGGAGTATAAATAGAGGGAGAGGAGAGAGAGTTGAACACAGATCACATCCGATCCTAACGGAGAACTGAACACAAGACACACAGCCATGGCACCTACAATCACTGGATCAATCATCAGCAGAGAACAACTTCCACTCACAAACAAGGTAAATATTCAACATCTCATATCTCGCTCCACAGAATCATATATTCTTCTCAGATATAAATGGCATAAATGATGGATGAGTGTTTCTAAATGCATGTCCTAATGTTTCCTCAGCTGAGAAAGCCAACAGTGGAGAAGATCCGCAGAGAACGAATCAACAGCAGCATTGAGAAGCTCAAGTCTCTTCTGGGTCAAGAGTTCCTAAAGCAACAGCCCGACTCCAGACAGGAGAAAGCAGATATCCTGGAGATGACGCTGGATTTCTTGAGACGCCAGCAGCGCTCCCAGAATCCCTCGGCCTGCAGCTCTACTGCAGCTCGTGACGGACGCTCCAGATGTGTGCAGGAGGCCGTCAACTTCCTGTCTCAGTGTCCAGTGCAGACGGAGTCCCACAGAAGACTGTTGAAGCACTTCCTGCACACGCAGCCCGACACAGAGAACAACACACGAGTGCCGCCTCAGATCAGTTCACCAGCCGCACAGAGCAGCAGCAAAGACCAAACTCTGGCGCTCTGGAGACCCTGGTAGAGCCACCAGCACCCGTATGATTTATCAGACAGAATTCATAATGCCAGTCTGAGATTGGCATGGACTGAAATTCTAATGTAGGAATTGATTTCCGCCTCTGCTGCTTATGCAGGACCTTTAATCTGCTTTCAGAGAAAGTTTGTGTTTCATTGAAACTGTATGACCAGTGATATTTGATCAGAATGTACAGAATTGTTTGCTGTGTAAAATGATTACTACATTTGTGAAAATTAAGATTTAAACAAACGTTAAAGTCTTATTCAGACGTTTGAGCTCTTGCAGCTCTTTCACCCATATTGGGTTTATTCTCTCTGCATCTAAAGGATGATGACACTGCTTTCATTTACTGAAAGCTTTTTGTTATATTTCTGTTGTTTGAAACAGATCTAATGCTTCTCTTATTATATGAGAAATATGTTTTCATTTGCAGGAAAGATTTGATTGTGTGTTGAAAGCACAAATGATTGTTTTTAATGTTTGTGTGTGTTTATATGAATGAGACGTTTCCCCTGTAAAGGGCAGTTGTTTATCGTCACTGTTAGTGATTTCAATTTTATTGTTTGTATTCAAAGTCAAGTTCTTACCTTCTTTGAAGGTGTCTTGCATTGCACATTGCACTGGCTTAATACTTTTAAATGTCTGTGACATTGTTAATTTCTTCCCAGTTCAAGAGAACTACAGATATAATAACATGAGTTCTTCATGATTGTGAAAATATGTATTGACATATTGTTACTAATGTTACTGCTTTGTTACTTTAAGACACTTGAATGTCCTTCAAAGTCGAGGCAAATTTTTATTGTCAGATTTGCTCACATGAAGAGCAGCAATCATATTGCTTATGACAAATAAATTGTACAATCAAAGGTTTTGTTTGGTGTTATGTTTTATATATTCTTCATATTTTTTAATAGAGTCTCGTCAAAAACTCCAACCCTCTAAGTATTAGTAACAGTATTCTTCAGGTTTAACATTTCAAGAATTGGGTTGAGAATCAGATAAATTTTGAATTTTTTAAAATTTATTTTGTTTTTTAAAGATATTAAAATTGCATATAGGTCTAACCGCTGAACCTGACTTGATATAAGATTCTAACTCTCAGAAAATGTGCATCTTTACAGTAATTACTTGAGAAATAAATTCCTGCATATTGTTTTCCATGCAGGTTCTCAAAGTGAATGAATGTTCATGTTAAAATACAGAGACCGCAAAATATAGAACATAGTCTGTGTTACACAAAACTTTGTTTTTGTGTAATTCATAACCCAAAACCCATTACATATCAGCCCACACTGATAAGGAGACAATAGAGGACTGTCTCTGTTTGAAGCCTGACTGATGGGGTAAAACTGTACTGAGACTCCATTCCCTGGAGTTTTCCCACACTCTGCCCATTCAGAGAACTCAACAATAGTGTGTTTCATTAAGAACAATTCAGCACATGGCCATAAGAACTTAGACAGAGACCCACGGGACTGATCCTACTGAATCATTAGCATTCGTCTTAATTACTGAAAGACATATTTAGAGTATTTGGAGATCACTCTTTTAAAGTTGAAGTCATTGTTATACACATAAAACATAGAAAAAGATTGAACTAGATAACGTTTTATCTGAGTCTGAAACTGCTATTTTACATTATGCTTATTCTATGTAAACTTTAGAGTCATGACTAATAAGAAATACTTTGTAATTCCTACCGTTTGCCTCATAGGTGTATAACTTAATGTTTACACTACCATTCAATAGTTTGCAGTCTGTCTTGTGTTTACCAAAGCTGCTATTATTTGATCAAAAATACAGTAAAAGCAGTAATATTATGAAATATTATTACATTTTTTTTCTATTTCAATATATTTTAAAATATATTCCTTTGATGAAAAAGCTGAATTTTCAGTTTCAAAAAAAAAAAAAAAAACATGTATTAGCCTATTATTATCAATGATTAAAACAGTTTTGCTGTTTAATATATTTGTAGAAATGTCATACAATTTTTTCAGGATTCTTTGATAAATAGAATGATTAAAAGAACCTAATTTATTTGAAACAGAAATATTTTGTAACATTATAAATGTCTTTACTCTAATTTTTGACCAATTTAATGCATGTTTGCTAAATAAGAGTATTATTATTATTATTATAAAAATAAATAAATAAATAAATAAAAATCTTACTGTCCACAAGCATTTGATTGGTAGTGTATACCTGTGTCTTGCAACCTTTTTTTGTTTTATGTACCCCCAAAGTCCCATCAGATCAGAAAGTAATTCATAATGGTTGATTTTTTTTTAGCATTAACATTATTATTAGAGTCGCCAGTTTTATTTAAGTAAAAAATAATTACTATGATTTTTATACTTGAAAGAAACTGAAAAAAGAGAAATTAATTACAATTAGTTAGTTTATTTTATTTATTTATTTAAATGTTTTTAACAAAAGTACCCCCAGTACCCCCAGGAACTTGCCTAAATACCCCTAGGGGTCCACACATGCCTGCTTTATAGGGATCACTAATTTATTTTAAAAAGGGACATCTGAATTACACTGAAAAGATACTCAACGGAACAGTTATTATTAAAATACTTGCACATCCACCAGAAATGAAAACTTATGATGAATCAATTGATTCCCCTCCTGTTGAATAAAAACTGAAATATGTTGCGTTGTGTTTTGGCGATGGGAATGTTCCACTATTAATGGCACGTGCTTTGTCAATAAATGACCCCAGTGTCACACAACAAATAAAGCTTTAAACGAAGGGTCTCCACTTTCTCACACACTCTCCATCCTTAACACCCACCCCTCCACCTGCTCCCCAGAGACGTGCTCACTGTTTCCTGAGCAGTAAGCATGTCATTTAGCATGTGGCGGCCCTCTGTTCCTTGTGTCATTAGTCCTCTCCCATTGGCTGCAGACTGTGAGAACCTCCAGCAAACTCCAGACTCACACATTCATATGGAGATTTGGGAGTATAAATAGAAGGAGAGGAGAGAGAGTTGAACACAGATCACATCTGATCCTAACGGAGAACTGAACACAAGACACAGCCATGGCACCTACAATCACTGGATCAATCATCAGCAGAGAACAACTTCCACTCACAAACAAGGTAAATATTCAAAATCTCATATCTAGCTCCACAGAATCATATATTCTTCTCAGATATAAATGGCATAAATGATGGATGAGTGTTTCTAAATGCATATCCTAATGTTTCCTCAGCTGAGAAAGCCAACAGTGGAGAAGATCCGCAGAGAACGAATCAACAGCAGCATTGAGAAGCTCAAGTCTCTTCTGGGTCAAGAGTTCCTAAAGCAACAGCCCGACTCCAGACAGGAGAAAGCTGATATCCTGGAGATGACGCTGGATTTCTTGAGACGCCAGCAGCGCTCCCAGAATCCCTCGGCCTGCAGCTCTACTGCAGCTCGTGACGGACGCTCCAGATGTGTGCAGGAGGCCGTCAACTTCCTGTCTCAGTGTCCAGTGCAGACGGAGTCCCACAGAAGACTGTTGAAGCACTTCCTGCACACGCAGCCCGACACAGAGAACAACACACGAGTGCCGCCTCAGATCAGTTCACCAGCCGCACAGAGCAGCAGCAAAGACCAAACTCTGGCGCTCTGGAGACCCTGGTAGAGCCACCAGCACCCGTATGATTTATCAGACAGAATTCATAATACCAGTCTGAGATTGGCATGGACTGAAATTCTAATGTAGGAATTGATTTCCGTCTCTGCTGCTTATGCAGGACCTTTAATCTGCTTTCAGAGAAAGTTTGTGTTTCATTGAAACTGTATGACCAGTGATATTTGATCAGAATGTACAGAATCATTTGCTGTGTAAATTGATTACTACATTTGTGAAAATTAAGATTTAAACAAACGTTAAAGTCTTATTCAGACGTTTGAGCTCTTGTAGCTCTTTCACCCATATTGGGTTTATTCTTTCACTGCTTTCATTTACTGAAAGCTTTTGATTTATATTTCTGTTGTTTGAAATACATCTCATTCTTCTCTTATTATATAAGAAATATTTCTTCATTTGAAGGATATTTTATTGTGTGTTGAAAGCACAAATGATTGTTTTTAATGTTTGCACGTGTTTACATGAATGAGACCTTTCCCCTGTAAAGGGCAGTTGTGTATTGTCACTGTTAGTGATTTAAAATGTCTTTTATAGTCAAAATCAAGTTTTTACCTTCTGTGAAGGTGTCTTCTGTGCATACTTCATACTGAAGTAGAGAATAAAAATAAATTTGAATATATTTCCTGCCTATAATTCCTTGTGCATGAGTTTAACACATCACAGCACATTTGCACACTTTAAAAGTTATTCAAATCTATTATTCAAATCTACTATTTAGTTTAAACTAAATGGTGTGGTTCAAGATGCACATGTACTTAAAAAATATGCCTATAGATAATGCATTAATCAATTCAGATTTATAAGCAAAATTAAAGTGTCTTTAATCAGGTCTAGTTTGCAATTTATTCATGCCATATTTGACTACTGACCTTTTAGTACATTAACTGCAGTAATTCAATGAAAAATAATGCATTTTCATCACACTGAGCATTCAACATCCAGTATAGCTCAGACCTGAATTTCACCAAGCAGAGATAAAACATAATTACCTACAATAAGCGAATGTGTGGTTTATTTGTGGATAAATAAAGATATACAGTATACGTGTAGAGGAGATCATTTCTTGAGACGAGAGCAGCACAATCCCTCATTCCATTATCTCAGCAAATATGGTTTCTTCAGATGTAAACAAGAGACAGTCAACAAGACTACAGGGCAAACCATACTATCATAATCAAACTTATTATAACCATTCTCAGAAAAAAAAGAGGTACAAAAGCTGTCACTGGTGTGTTACCCTTACAAAGGCTACATCTTTGTAGCTTATTTGCTCATAAAGTGTGCATATTAGTAAATGCACATAGTACCTAAAGAGTACATATTATTACCTAAATGGTAGCCTCACTGACAGCTTTCGTACCCTTTGAGTGTAGCTGTGATTTAATTTAACTTGACAGATCAGAAGAACTGACTGAAAATATTCAGATTATATTTTACGTTTAAATGTAGTCACTAAGGGCCATGATGTGCAGATTGACTAAACAGCAATTAAAACATCTTTATAGTGTGCAAAAGTGCTGTGATTTATTTTGATTGATGAAGAAATCGTACATATTATATTCTTAAAATTTATTTTCATGTTGCACTTCAATATAAAGTAATACAAATGCAGAACACACCTTCAAAGAAGGTAAGAACTTGACTTTGAATACAAAGAATAAAATTGAAATCACTAACAGTGACGATAAACAACTGCCCTTTA
Organism: Spinibarbus caldwelli; assembly: GCA_039654775.1. Lineage (NCBI taxonomy): Eukaryota > Metazoa > Chordata > Actinopteri > Cypriniformes > Cyprinidae > Spinibarbus > Spinibarbus caldwelli. Next base: position 16,867,036 of record CM077260.1, read on the forward strand.
CAGGGGAAACGTCTCATTCATGTAAACACACACAAACATTAAAAACAATCATTTGTGCTTTCAACACACAATCAAATCTTTCCTTCAAATGAAAAAAAATATTTCTCATATAATAAGAGAAGCATTAGATCTGTTTCAAACAACAGAAATATAACAAAAAGCTTTCAGTAAATGAAAGCAGTGAAAGAATAAACCCAATATGGGTGAAAGAGCTACAAGAGCTCAAACGTCTGAATAAGACTTTAACGTTTGTTTAAATCTTAATTTTCACAAATGTAGTAATCAGTTTACACAGCAAACAATTCTGTACATTCTGATCAAATATCACTGGTCATACAGTTTCAATGAAACACAAACTTTCTCTGAAAGCAGATTAAAGGTCCTGCATAAGCAGCAGAGGTGGAAATCAATTCCTACATTAGAATTTCAGTCCATGCCAATCTCAGACTGGCATTATGAATTCTGTCTGATAAATCATACGGGTGCTGGTGGCTCTACCAGGGTCTCCAGAGCGCCAGAGTTTGGTCTTTGCTGCTGCTCTGTGCGGCTGGTGAACTGATCTGAGGCGGCACTCGTGTGTTGTTCTCTGTGTCGGGCTGCGTGTGCAGAAAGTGCTTCAGCAGTCTTCTGTGGGATTCCGTCTGCACTGGACACTGAGACAGGAAGTTGACGGCCTCCTGCACACATCTGGAGCGTCCGTCACGAGCTGCAGTAGAGCTGCAGGCCGAGGGATTCTGGGAGCGCTGCTGGCGTCTCAAGAAATCCAGCGTCATCTCCAGGATATCAGCTTTCTCCTGTCTGGAGTCGGGCTGTTGCTTTAGGAACTCTTGACCCAGAAGAGACTTGAGCTTCTCAATGCTGCTGTTGATTCGTTCTCTACGGATCTTCTCCACTGTTGGCTTTCTCAGCTGAGGAAACATTAGGACATGCATTTAGAAACACTCATCCATCATTTATGCCAATTATATCTCAGAATTATATATGATTCTGTGGAGCGAGATTTGAGATTTTGAATATTTACCTTGTTTGTGAGTGGAAGTTGTTCTCTGCTGATGATTGATCCAGTGATTGTAGGTGCCATGGCTGTGTGTCTTGTGTTCAGTTCTCCATTAGGATCAGATGTGATCTGTGCTCAACTCTCTCTCCTCTCCTTCTATTTATACTCCCAAATTTCCATATGAATGTGTGAGTCTGGAGTTTGCTGGAGGTTCTCACAGTCTGCAGCCAATGGGAGCGTTCGAAAGTCTCAAAGGAGCAGAGGGCTGCCACATGCTCAGTGAGGCATTTATTGCACGGGAAACAATGAGCTTGTCTCTGACAGGCAGGTGGAGAGGGATGTATTACAGGGAGGAAGTTTGTGAGAAAGTGGAAACCCCTTTTGAAGTTTCATCTGATGCTGAGAAACCAGTAAAAGATATGCGCCATTTTTATTAACTGTACGTCTGAGACCACTAGTGAAAATGCAGATTATATTAAAATTATTTGCAGATTATATTAAAATCATTTAAAAAACAGATTATATTAAAATTATATCTGTTGTTTAATTGATCAATGCCATCAGGCAATTTGCATATTTGATAAGTGACCTATTAGTAGTGTAGAATCAAAATTGTAATTTTTAATGGTTAATTAATTTTGTAAAAACAAATGTTTCCTTTTCAAGTTTAAGTGGAAAATATCCAGTCATGTTTCAGATGCCATAATTCTCTTATAATGCCTGATGAATCAATTCAGCAGGCTACCTGTTGCAAAAAGCGTAACGTTTTGCTGAATAGCTCCTGGTTTAATCAACAGTGTTAACATTTCCTAACATGACAGTTAATTGGCCTTTAATTAAAAGATTTGCTTAAGATTTTCTGGGAAGAAAAAACAAAACAAAAAAAGGACAGCAATTTGATAGTACGGTGCTACAGGTTTACTCTTTCAGATGCAGTTCAGATGTCCTCTCTCAGAACGAAGTCTTGAAAGTGATGTAGCTCAGGACTGGGACTGCACTTTCCACAGCTTTCCCACAGACTGTCCATTCATCAGAGATGAATAGAAGTGTGCCTTGCTGCTGGCAATTAGGCAAGTCGTCAAGGGAGTCTATAGAAACCTCACCGGGGTGTTTATGACACTGTCCCTAATTGAGATGGGCATTTGTTTACTTGTTTGTACTCATAGATTCATACTTAGAGATGAGAATTCAATAAATAGTTTCATTCAATATAATGGTGTGAAACTATAATTTTCCAAATATTTTTGCTATAGTGTAATCATTTTGTTGATGATTAGTAGTTGATTATTTATTGGCAGAAAAATTAATTTGAAACCACCTGTTTATGGTCCTTATGATTGTATTTGACTTTTTAAAATCACTATTAATAATGATATTTAATAATTCTAGAAATAGAAGAAATTTTGAACCATTATTTTCATTGTAGGTCTTTCATATAAACAGCACATGCTTTTGTGAGCAATTAATCCTAATGGTGAGCAACAAGGCTGCACTTTCTCACACACTCTCCCACCCTCCACCTGCTCCCCAGAGATGCGCTCATTGTGTCGGAGCAATAAGGGCTTCAGCAGCCATGTGGCGGCCCAAACGCTCCCATTGGCTGCAGACTGTGAGAACCTCCAGCAAACTCCAGACTCACACATTCATATGGAGATTTGGGAGTATAAATAGAGGGAGAGAAGAGAGTTGAGCACAGATCACATCTGATCCTAACGGAGAACTGAACACAAGACACACAGCCATGGCACCTACAATCACTGGATCAATCATCAGCAGAGAACAACTTCCACTCACAAACAAGGTAAATATTCAACATCTCATATCTCACTCCACAAAATCATATATTCTTCTGAGATATAAATGGCATAAATGATGGATGAGTGTTTCTAAATGCATATCCTAATGTTTCCTCAGCTGAGAAAGCCAACAGTGGAGAAGATCCGCAGAGAACGAATCAACAGCAGCATTGAGAAGCTCAAGTCTCTTCTGGGTCAAGAGTTCCTAAAGCAACAGCCCGACTCCAGACAGGAGAAAGCTGATATCCTGGAGATGACGCTGGATTTCTTGAGACGCCAGCAGCGCTCCCAGAATCCCTCGGCCTGCAGCTCTACTGCAGCTTGTGACGGACGCTCCAGATGTGTGCAGGAGGCCGTCAACTTCCTGTCTCAGTGTCCAGTGCAGACGGAGTCCCACAGAAGACTGTTGAAGCACTTCCTGCACACGCAGCCCAACACAGAGAACAACACACGAGTGCCGCCTCAGATCAGTTCACCAGCCGCACAGAGCAGCAGCAAAGAGGAAAATCCAGCCTCTGCTGGCCTCTGGAGACCCTGGTAGAAGCCGTTCTATGTGAATGTGAACTACCATGATTAACTCTGTTATTAGAGAACATGTTATTTCAGATCTACCTCTTTCAAGAGAGAACAATTGCCCTGTATTCCTATATTTGGATCTCACTGTATTTTTGCCATTGGCAAATTATGCTTCAAGCTAATTGAATCTGCTATGTTAGCAATTATATATCTCATACTGAGATGCAATATTGATATTCTATGAACATATTCCATGTTTCTGAATAGATCCAATGGATCTTATAATTTTTATTAACCTCTTGTTCTTTTTTGAATGTTTTATTGTTGGTGTTGTAGATTTTATATAATCAACTATATGACCAACAAATTCTTTTATAAAGATTATTTAGGTAACTGCATTTTAAACAAGTGAAAGGTGTGTCTAACAATCCAGCACAGTGGTAGAAAAACAATGTTAAGCACTAAATGAAGATACTGGATATCATCTGCAAATGTTTTATAAAAGTAATAAATGTCTATTTTACATCAAATTTTCTGTGGCAATGTGCTCATTCATTCACCATTCCTACCTTCATATTCACACATTCCACTAACTTTTTAATTGCATCAGTTAGTTTCAGTTACATATTTGATAAATATGTAATTACAAACAAGCTCTTATGTGCTTTGATATCCACTCAAGCAATAATTATCTAATTAATAACCAAGACAATAACACTTTACAATAAGGTTCATTAATTAACTACATTAGCTAACATGAGCTAAGAATGAACAATAATTCTACAGCAGGCCCCGATTAACACAGTGTAGTGCCCTAGGGTGACCACATTTGAAGGCACTGTCAAAAATTAAGGAGCACCTTCTGATCAATAACAAAAATTAGCCTTCCCATTACAAGGTGATATTTGACTCCTTAAAGTGATTTACTGGGGCATTTTTTCCCCTAATTTTAGTATGTCATTATGTCAAATTCAAAAATCTATATTTATAAGCTTTCCAATATTTCTAATTTAAATAAATAAATAAGAACAGGTAGAATAAGAAGAATAAGTTACCAATCAAAAGAAATCAATATTAACAAAATTTGTTTCCACTACAAAGGTGGCACAGAAGAACACAAAAGTGGCATGTAGGTAAATTTACAGACATTTACAGAGGCTCAGAGGTGGCATGGATGTTTTAAATTCATAACAATGTTGTGAGATTAAAGTTTTAAATATAAAATTTTGAATATAGAATTATTGTTTGATTGAAATGATTTAAATAACTGAAACGACACTTTAAAAATAAAAATAAAACTGCCAGCAGGTGGTGGCAAGTCACTGATTTTATCACAAAATTGATTCATTCAGTTGATTCGTTTGAACGGCTGATTCATTCAAGAACGAAGTAAGTGACTGTCTTAATGAATGGGTAATTGAATCATCCACTCACTAGATTAATTTAAAAATGCAGGTTCATTCATAAACGAAACACGGCGTTTGAATGGAGATGCGCAGAGGCTCAGCTGTGACTGAAACTATTTTCGTTGACGAAATAGAGCAAAATCGTACATACAATGTACATCACTTAATATTAACTTATTGTTTATTGAACTTTTGTATTAATTTAATATCACATTTGCAAACTCCCTTAATAATCTTTAAAAGCTGTCACTCACTTCAGTTCATTGCGATCTTCTATGCGAAGGGATAGAAAGAAACCAAAAATAGAAAGGGAAGGAATAAATAAAGGGAAAGACAAAGTGTGGTTTTTTTTAGGATGAAGTCAAGTAGTGTCGAAAGAGATGAGTTTTCAGCTGTCGCTTGAAAATTGTCAGGGATTCAGCATTCCGGATAGGGATGGGAAGATCATTCCACCAGCCAGGAACAGTGAACGAGAATGTTCTGGAAAGTGATTTTGAGCCTCACTCGTAGATCTCAGACTTCTGGAGGGGGTGTAGATATGTAATAGCGAGTGGAAGTAGGCGGGTGCTGTTGTTCTATATGCAAGCATCAATGTCTTGAACTTGATGCGAGCTGCAACCGGTAGCCAGTGCAAGGAGATAAAGAGAGGTGTGACATGGACTCTTTTGGGCTCACTGAAGACCAGTCGTGCCGCTATTAGATATTGGGTCTTAACAAACTTTCCTTTTGGCATCTTCATTTTTAAGGCCATATAATCCTCACTTCCAGAGATATTGGAATTTCAATATGGCTCCAGGAGTAAATCGTTAAATTGTACACATTTTCAGTGGTCAAAAACCAAATGTGGGTCACTTTGAAAAAATATGACACTTTTCTTTTAAAGAGGAAAGTCTAAAGAACAAATAATGTTTAAATAATAATGTTTAGAAATGTGTCTTGTTTCCTTCTGTCAAAATAACTGCACTGAACATACCTGTCTGAGTGTCCTATATATTCTTTTTCCAAAGTTTGCCTGCCTATAAATCAAAAGTTAGTAAAGATATTGATCCATATAGGGCCTTAAAAATGAAGATGCCAAAAGGGAAGTAGGTTAAGACCCAATATCTAAAAGGGCATTAAGATATCTTTAATACTTTTTGAGTTGCATGCCTGCAAACTTTAAGAAAAAACTTGAAAAGTGTTCTTTTCCCCATTTTTGAATGGTCACCACTGGCACATAATTCAACAAAGACAGCTAAAGTCAACAGATTTTACTTTTACAGCTTTCATCACTATACATGTTTATCCTTCTATATTAGCAATATCAAAAATTTGTGCGGGGACCGGTTGGGTTGACTTGGAATGTCCCTATATTGTTTAGCACTTTAAATCAATAATATAAAGAGAGAGAAAGAGAAAAAAAGAAATATATGAACAAACACCTGACTTAGAATTAGTAAGAATTTTTAGGTTTGAACTGATTTGAAAACTCCTGCTGAATCCTGGGAAAGTCCTAAACGTGTTTGAACAGTCTGAAGTCCAGATGGTCTTGCTACGTCTTATAGGTCCCCCTCTAATAAAGAGAGTTCAAACACCGTGACTAATGTGATGTGTAACAAGACACACTTCTTTTGTTTCCTTACTGTGGGCAGTCAATGAACAGACTGTGGGAAAGGAAGGCTGGCCTCTCATACAGAACTCATGGGAACTTCAGTAAAAGCCCTGTGCCTTATGTCACACAAACCTTGTCTTCAAGCCTGCTGCTACAGGTGGTTGAGCGTAGAGGAATCACAGGAACAAAATCATACATCCAAACTCAATTGAAACTTCAGAACAGGCTTCATATATATATATATATATATATATATATATATATATATATATATATATATATATATATATACACACATATATATAAAAGTGATAATTTATATTTCTTTGCTAAAATGCTTTAAAACACAAAAAGGTGGTCTGAATTCCTCACTATTGCACAAAGCTTGATTTACCAAGTTCGTGTGTGACACTAAGACTGACTGTTTGTTTTACAACAAAGATGCAATTAACATTTTCAATGGAGCAATTAGTGCATTGTTTGCACTTGTCAGATTAGAGCACCCAGGATGGTGGGAATGTCCTCAAACACAAACTCACAGTATTTCAATAGCATATAAGTGAAAAATACAAGCAAACACAAACACACAGAACACACACTATGAATGTAGCATAAACACTAGTCTTTACTATCCATCACAATACAAAAAAAGGGGACAAACAAACTTACATTTGTTTAATTTCAGCTATTGCCAAGGCAATAATTCTCATTTTCTCTAAAATAACTAACTAAATAAACTAAAATGAAGTCATAAAAAACTATATAGGCTACATATAAATGAAACTAATAAAATGACAAAAAAAACCTGCAACAAAATCACTAAAACTTTAAAATGAAACAAAAAAAAATAAACAATATTATTCAAAATATTAACTACAATTGTAATCTCAATGATTATGGCGCTGGTTTTCACTGGATATTAAAGAATAATTAGAATATACCACCTACTACACTATTCAAGTTTAATGTAAAAGAGCATACCAGTATTCATATTTTAGACAGAGGAAATTGACTATAAAAACTATATTTAAAAAAAAATGGCTTTTGTGTCTTCTGAACAAAATCTAAATGCTGTTTACATACAGTATAGCTACAAAAAGGCTGCCACTATACACGAGTGCGTATTTGTGAGTTTGCTAAGGTGTTCTGAGGGATTTCCAAGCGTCTTCAAATAGCACCATTCATAATCAATATTCATCTGCTTATTCCCATGCGCTTCATTGCCACAGTAAAACCACTTTACTCACGTGATAGTGTTTTGTCTGTGTCTAGTAGCAGGCGATTTCTGACCCTTTTGGCTTTTGATAAACACTTGGCGTGCGCTCGGGACGCAGCAGACCGCGCCGCGCAATCACCCTCACTGATCTCAGAGCATGAGCTCCTGGAACCTTACAATAAATGAAAGCAAAACCAGGGAACTTTTTAATCATGTTACAAATCAAATTATTTCGTCTCATATAAATATTTTTAGCAGATAAAGATTTAGATGTTTTATCATTTTGATCTTTCTCACGCGTGCCTTCACGGTTCTCCTGCTGTTTAACAGCTATATGAGAACTTCCGTAATCTGGCACGTGCACGCGTCTGTTTTGCCACCTAACTTCAGTAGAACTGACAGTCATGTTGTTAACAGTTATCAAAGGAATATTCCTGGCCTGGGAACGGACTCGAGTCTGTGTTTCCAGCTGGGTCTTTCGTGTCTTTATGTAGCAGTTTTAACCACGTGCCATTGTCCCAAGTAGTTGGTCACGCTCCTGGAAAATTTGCTGAAAAATTAAATGTATTGTTTCATGGTTTATAAAATTTTGTGTTCATAATGTTTATGCATATATTATTTTTCATCACTGGCAAATTTGAGCTATGCAGAGCTTTTGCTGCATATTTTGGTTACACAAAGTATGAATTAACCCTGCATAGTTTATAAAATATACTTTATTGCATTAAAAAAAATGCATATCCTTACACTAAAAAAATGAACAATTAAACAATTTTAACTCAAAAATGTCTTGTAATTTTCACAATTAATTTACAACTTTGAAAAAATAACTTCTTACAGTCTGTATTCTTTTTAATCACTGGACGGTTTGTGTTATCTAGAATTTTTGCAATATATGTTATATACTTTATTGGATTAAAATGTATGTGCATACATTGTTTTTCATCAGTGAACAGTTTGTTCTATGTTGAATTTTTATTGCATTATATTTTGGTTACACAAAGTGTGAATTAGATGCATGTGCAAACATGAATCGAGCATTATCGTGGTTCATCAAAAATATTTTATTTTCATCTTTTGTACTCTACTAAACCTGTTTTTGTGCATTTGAAAACATGCACAACCTATATTTATCATGATTTTTTGATACAGAAATTAAACATTTTTCTAATTGGCTGAAGGGTCAAATTCCTTCACTAAACCTTCAAGTGTGGCGTCCCTCTGATACCTTGGGAAACATTCCTTCAGTGGAAGGCGAGCAGGCAGTTAACCATAAAATTAATGTCCTCTATTGTTGTGATGAGCCAGCCCTCTGGTCTCAGAGTGTGGGAACAGTAACACAGCACAGGCCACATGGCTTTGTAATGCTAATGCTGCTGTATAAATACAGGGGCTGTTCCTCAAAGAGACTCACAACTCTTTTTGCCACTGAAGAAAAGCAAGCTGTCCAAGCCTGGACATGGCACCCCATTCAGTTACACTTTCATCTTTTGACCATCTTCACTTCAGTGACAAGGACAAAATGAAGGTATGTTTAATTTCAATGCAATTCTTCCAAATGATTCACCAAAATTGCATTCTGCGTGCAGTTTGAAAGATGTTCTAATCAATGTTCCTGCACCTGATTTCAGCTGAGGAAGCCAATTGTTGAAAAGATGCGCAGAGACCGCATCAACAGCTGCATCGACCGGCTCAAGAGTCTCCTGGAGAAGGAGTTCCACAGCCACGACCCCAGCACCAAACTGGAGAAGGCCGATATCCTGGAAATGACCGTCAGCTTTCTCAAACAGCAGCAGCAGCAGCAGGAGCTTCCTCGGAGGGACTATAATGAAGGCTACTCTCACTGCTGGAGGGAGTCTGTCCACTTCCTCACTCTTCATTCCACCGGAGGAGGATCTGGCCGGGAGCTCCAGCATCTCCACAACGCCCAGCGAGCGAGCGCTGCTATCGGCTCCACTCCACCGGCACCTTCCTCTAAACTGAGCACGGCTGGTTTGCAACAGCCTGACATCAGGAGGCCCGTCTGGAGACCCTGGTAGAGATGCTGTGAACTATAAACCCTGAGGGACAGTCGTATTAACGTCTCTCATGAAAGTAGGAGATTCATTTCCAAAGTGTTCGCTTTTGTTGTCATCATATTGATTGACAAAAACTTAAGACAAACGTGTTTGTCAATAGAAAGAGGTGGATTTATGTGCTTCTTGTTCTGTTTTAATAGCTCTTAATGTGATTTTTTACCACGTGATTTCTTAAATTGTTTTTTTTTTTTTTTGTATATGTATGTTCTGATGTATGCATATTTAATTGAGGTTGACTCCAGTGGAGTTTTCTGTATCAGACCTTTAAAATGAAATTGTACTTCAAAGTTTTTCATAATATCTTTATGTTTGCACTGAGAATTTTCCATTGTTTGTTAGGTAAGGCATGTTGTACCTTTGATAAAGGATCCAGTTTGTTGTCTTGACCAATGATGTTTTGAAAATGAGCTCTTATGTCAAATATTTTCTGTTAATAAAATTCTACATTACCAATTCATGGTTTTTGGTTTTTTAATAATTACTGTTTACATGTTATAGACATCTGTTTTTTTTTTTTTTTTTATTGCTCAAAAAAATTGGCACAATATGTGCAATAGTTTGATTTAAAAAAGAATGTGGTATGAAAACACAGAGCTGACAATATATATTAACAATTTATGTTAACAGGGTAGGGAACTAAACTAAAAACATCATTTGTGGGCTGATCTACTAACTGTAGGTAAACTGAGCTAACTGGTTTAAAAACTTACTCTCAATTTGTGTGAACCACTGATTTTTACTTGTAATTGATAGTTTTATTTTATAGTTCTGTCAAATAAGGTGTTCCAGAATTGTATATAATATAAAAATAAAATAAATAGAAGCTTAAAAAAATTCTAAATGACTTCACATCAATTTTTATTTATTTATTTTTTTTTTTTTTTGAGGCAGCCAGAGAGAAATACTGGTTTTATTAATTTATTTTTATTATTATTTTGCTGGAATAGAGTCAAATTTCATATGGCATTCATAAAAAATACAAATGCAAATGTACAATTTTAAGCTCTCAAATAAATCTAGACTATTTCTATATGAGGTTTCTACCAGCACAGATGGGTAACGTCAAGTAAATACAATTACGCAGCCTCCCCTCTACAGGCACACTTCTATTGTTCTCCCCTCCTGAGAATATCACACTCACAATAGGAAAGTAGTGTGGGAAACACTTCCGTGCTCCCAACTCACACGTTCCAGAGTCAATGGAGATGACCTCCCTAACAACAGCAAGCCTTTCATCCTATCTTTTCCCAGGGGCTGATGCAAGTGTGTGTGTGTCACTGAACAATTAGACAAGCAACAAGTGGAGTCCAAAAGTCTATATGGAAAATTCAGGATTTAAAACTGGATTTAAATCTAATAAAAAGAAAGCTTTAGGATTAAAAAAAAAGTAAAACAAATAAGCAGGAATATTTTAATTCTACACTATTTCCAAGTCAATAATAAAGTGAAATTTTGACCACACTTACAGCTGGTCAGATGTTCCTCCATTAAAGCTCAAATGCTGTTTGGGCATTAAAGGAATATTTCACCCAAAAATTAACATTTGAATCAAGCATTATCACAGTTCATCAAAAATATTTTATTTTCATCTTTTGTATTCTACCAAACCTGTTTTTGTAAAAAAGTGCATTTGAAAACATGCACAACCTATATTCATCATAATTTTGATACAGAAATGAAATCCCATTTTTCTAATTGGCTGAAGGGCGAGATTCCTAAAGGAATATTAAAGGAATATTTGACTCAAAAATTTAAATTTGCTATAAACTCACTCATCCTCAAGCCATCCAAGATGTAGATGAGTTTGTTTCTTCATTGGAACAGATAATATCTACAGATCAAACACTGTTACAGGCGAAAACATTTTTGAACAAATTTATTTTAATATGAGAGGACAACACTCAAACAAGCGTTATTATGGATTATGGACGTATTATTTTGGTTAGAAGTGCTGAAATAATGGATTTGTTTATTACAAACTGGCAGCTTTTCACATTCAATGATCGACTGGAGTCATGTGGATTATTGTGATGTTTTTATCAACTGTTTGGACTCTCATTCTGACGGCACCCATTCACTGCAGAGGATCCACTGGTGAGAAAATGATGCAATTCTAAATTTCGCCAAATCTGTTCCGATGAAGAAACAAATTCATCTACATCTTGGATAACCTGAGGGTAAGTTTTTCAACAAATTTTCATTTTTGGGTGAACTATTCCTTTAAAGACTTGCTAAAGACAAACAGGACAAGTAAAGCCATCTGTCCTTGTATCTGCAAGACCAAGATCATGATTTAAATCAGCTGCCCAATTAAATCTGTTCTTTGAATTGTTTAGAGTGAAACTGGGCACCCATGAGAGAGGAGCTCATGACAGATGTTCATACAGGCCAGTTGAACCGGGTGCTCTGCCCTTTCGGTAGCCAACACAATTAGGCTTTCTCTGTCATTCTGCCCACTGGCTACACATATGCCAAGCATTCACAGTCCAGAGACTGTAACTAAAGTATCGGCTGCTTCTAAAAGACTGAAACTGGGATTATGTTGCTCTGTATTGTTAAAAGGCTCTACTGGATTATCCTACTGTTGAGAGACATAGTCACTGCTTGGACATGGTGTACATTTGAATGCAGTTTTGGAAGTGAGCTGTTGTATTCAACTGGGGCTTTATCAACATTATGTACACCTTTGGCAAAAAGTAGCCGCCGAGTATCCCTAGCACACTAAACAGGATGGCACCTACGTTTAGGGCCATGGCGAAGCTCCCTCTGGAAATGCAGTAAGCTGTGAAGAACGTGATCCAAGAAATCATATATATCATGAGGCTAAATGTAATGCATTTGGCCTCATTATAATTGGCCGGCAGATCTTTTCCCATGTAGCTCAGGCAGAAACAAATTAAGCTCAACACACACACAAAAATGAGCTCGACGAAGGCCCCGAGAGACAGAGTCTTACTGCACTCCAAAATAATGCTGTCACTGTAGAAGTCATAGTCCCGAGATGGAAAGGGAGGGTCGAGGAGCATGCGAAGAAGAGAGATGAAGGCCTCCACCACTGTCGTGATGAAGATGAACATCTCAGGGCCTCGATTCTTAGCCCAGGTCTCATAGGATCTTGGCAGTTTGGAGGACCATTTAAATATACAAACCACCTGAAAAGAGAAAGATTTGTGTCATATTATGAGAACTGATGAGGATGAAAGTTATTTATTAAGAATGCACAATATAGATATATCATATTAGTTATTGGCAAATATTGGATATTTAATTGCTCATGCTCATTTCCCCTATTTTTACCATTAGATTACCTTTGTTGTCATCTAACACTCTCTTAAATTTAATCTTTAAAAACCACTGATTTTAGTTTTTGGTTATAACATGAAAAAATCATTACTTTATTTTACTACCCTAATATTTAAGAGTAGATAAACTTGATCACAATGAGCAAATATTCTTTTCTTAATTTTGAACAGTACATTGGCTGTTTCACCTAGTGTTATTTTAGTATTGTTTATATACTCTTACAATATTTATTTGTATTTTAAATTATATTTTCAGTTTTCATTTTAGTTTAAATTTTAGTAATTTGATGTGCTCTTGAGCTTTATAATTTTTAAAATATTTCTATTAACTTTTATTTTCATTACAGTTTTAGTCATTTTAGTACTTCAACTTACTTTATTTCAGTTATTAGCCAAAGCAACATTTCTAATTTTAGTTTTTCATCTAATATTTATATTTTACTTTATTTCAATGAACAAAAATTAATTTTCAAATTTTAATCAATTTAGTTTTCATTAACACTGTTTTCACCAACTATAAAATTTGTTAAATATTTAGCTATTAACCTCTTAATAGATATTAACCTCTACTACATTGTCAAATAAAGAGCTCTATACACCTGAAAAGAGCGCACAGTCACACACGCCAGGCAGACGGTGAAGCTGATAATGAAGAGGGGCTGTTTGAGGAGGCAGCCGATGTGGGAGGGTCTGCTGAAGTGGCACAGCGTGCTGCAGGAGGCCACGGTCAGAGACGCCAGCATCAGCAGACAGGTCTTCCCTCCGGCCGACTTCACCACAGGGGTACTGAGGTTGAACAGGAAGATAACAGCTGTGCCCAGGGTGAGAAACAGGGTCACCCCCAGGTATATGAGCAGGGCTGTAGTGAGCGGAGCACCCCACAGCAGGTACAGCTCTGCTCTCTTCTTACATGTCTCACTCTCTGCTTCAGACCAGTAGTCTCTGGCACACGTTTGGCAGAAAGTGTAACCTATGAGAACACATGAAGTCAAGTTAGCATAAGATGCATTTAAAATGTTTCATAATGAGGCTACATAACAGAATTTAAAGGGATAGTTCACCTAAAAATATAAATTCTGTCATTAATTATTCACCCTCATGTTGTTCCAAATAGGGTCACAAAGCTCTCGGATTTCATCAAAAATATCTTAATTTGAGTTCTGAAGATGAACGAACGTCTTACGGGTTTGGAACGACATGAGGGTGAGTACGGAGGGTGAGGGTGAGGATAAAGAAAGTGTGCCATCTGCTGGATATACTGTGAACAACATCCTACGTGTTTCCTCCATTGAACAACCTTATGCACTGGCAGTTTATAATTCTATAATATTTGGAGTGTTTTTGAACCTGTTTTGTTGAGGAAGGTGGCAGCAGGGCATGCCATGCAGTCAAAGCAACACTTATGCTGTCCGGTCATGAGCTTTCTGTGTCCGTAAGGACACTCTGGAGAACACAGTGACTCAGGAACCTGGACAGAGCAAAAATACTAATGATGCACATCTATTACATTTACATTTATGCATTTAGCAGACGCTTTTATCCAAAGCGACTTACATTGCATTCAAGTTACAGTTTTTTACATTTTATCAGCTCTCAGAATCCTTTTTTACATTTTATCAGCTGGACCTGATTTTTTTTACACAATCCTTTTTTACATTTTATCAGCTCTATTATTATTATTACCATTTCTGACGCCATATTTGAATTAGTTTCTTTTTTTAATACATTAATTACATTTTTATAATAATTATTATTATTTTATTATTCATTCATTTTTGTCACTGCTTTTGTTGTGTAGATACTGATGCAGATGGAAAGCTATTTGGAAGCACGCACACTTCAGAAGTTTGGGACAGTAATATTTTTAATGTTTTTTGAAAAGTCTACACACCAAGGGTGCAGTTATTTGATCAAAAATACAGTAAAACAGTAATAGTTTGAAATATTATAATTTAAAACAACTGTTTTCTATTTTAATATACTTTAAAATGTAATTTATTTCTGTGATACAAGAAATACATTTTTAGTAGCCAGTTGTATTCCAGTCTTTTTATTTTATTTTATGAATGAATGAATGATAAATTAGAAAATATTTTTTTTTTCCTATTTTTCCACACTCTTATGATACAGCATGGTGGAGCCAACTTTTGCCACGGGCCCGTCTAATTTAAAGCATCCTTGCTGAATAAATCTATTAATTTCTTAAAAACGAAAAAGGAAAACTTACTGACCCCAAACTTTTGAATGGTACTGTAAGTAGTTTGTTATACAGTACATAAGGAAAATATAAAGAAATAAACTTACCTTGGTTACAGGAGACACTTGACCTGTCCATTTAATCTGAGAAGCATCTAACTGAAGTTCAGTCGGACCTGGAGTGTAATTTCCCACCACCTTAAGTGACCACTGGCCATCCGTCCATACCCACGTCACTATATCATAACCTGTAGGAGGGTCTCCATTCTTATCAAAATAAAATGACGTATTTCGAATTGAAAACTGAACTCGTTTTAGCTGATGAAATACCTGTGGGATTCAAAGAAAGTAATTTCATTAAAAATTCACTATACACATTGCAAATGTGCTATAATATTTCAGTGATTTTTCTCTGAAAGCACTCACCTCCCATGGCTGCACGTTATATTTCTGACACAGTCCAGAGTCACAATGCAGGATGTTGTGGAGCGCATGAGCCACTGCGTACACGGCCTTATACACGTTAAAGGAGGAAACAACGTCATACTGCGACATAGAAAAGCCTTGAATCGCTATTTCATAAAGCTTTGTACTTTGCATACATGGGACACTGTGCTTGAATGGGCTGTTTAGACCAATTTCTTTAAGCTTGGGCACAGAAAGCCTTTCAAAATTTTCAAAACCACTGAATTCAGTATATTGGACTGCGACACCGAGGACAGTCCCAATTGTACTGATCCCTGGGATACTACTCACTGTTGACGCCACTGACCAATCCTCTGTCCCAATCCACACTTTTCCTGTCACGTTTTGTTCAATAACAAAAGGAAAGAAGCCAGCGGCCCGCCTCTTATTGGCAAAGACAACTATAGTGTTGACTTTTGTTTTGAGGATGTTTTTGACCATGTCTTGCATGTATTGCTTCGTCTTGTCAGTTACAGCGGGTATCACGGCTTGGTATGCAATACATAAATTGTAAAGCGACGCTTGCTGGGATAAGCCTTGCATTCCCTGTATACCGTATGAATTGTCACTACCGAGAAGGGCGATCCAGGTCCAGTTAAATCTGACGAGGATTTGTATCATTGCGCTGACTTGGTTTTTGTCACTGGGAATGGTGCGGAAGAAAGCTGGATAGAGGATCTTGTTGCTCAGCAATTCATTTGATGCCTCGTAGGAGATCTACAAATACCAAAAAAAAGGAAAATGAAAATGGCATGAAGAAAACATACATATACATGCATTTACTTATATTTAGAAACATATAAATTAGTGCTGTCAAACAGATTAATCGCATTCAGAATAAAAGTTTTTGTTTACATAATATGTGTTTGTACTGTGTATATTTATTATGTATATATAAATACACACGTATATATTTAAGAAAAATGTTATGTTTATATATTAAATATATTTATAAATATAAATTATATGAATATACATATATGCATGTAAATACATGAAAATATTTTCAAAATATATACATGCATGTGTGTGTATTTATACAGTATCGCGATTAATAGTTTAACAGCACTAATATAAATATAAATATAGATAATTAAAAATGGTGAAAAATGGGGGAAGGCTGAAAAAAAATCTTAATTAAAAATAAACATTTTAAATACATAAAATTATATATGCATTTTTATTTATTTTTTAAATAATATATATATATATATATATATATATATATATATAAAACTGCTATTAAAAATCTAATTTATTAGATGATAACCTGATGATGATAAATCGAGTGACTGCTGTTGTGATCATGCCATACCTGAGGGACCAGGAATGCACCAAGAGCAGCGGCTGGTGTGAAAGAGTAAGAACTGCTGTCAGGACCGATGATGGCCACAGCACGGCTGTCCACAAATGAACTGTTGTCCAGCTGGGCCAGCAGATCCAGGGTTGCCAGATTGCTGGCTGGGAGGGAGCATAGGTCATATGTCTGGTAGCCCAGCGTAACCCCTGGAAGGAGTTGCTTATTCTGGGTGCCGTTGTTAATTTCGTCAACTGCATATCTGAAGGCCTGCACCAGATGATAGCCATGCTTATTGGTCAAGCCTCTGGAAACAAAATTGAAGAAAAGAAGTGTTCTGCAAAGTATGGTAAATGATAATAAATCTTTGTTTGTTTTTTGTTTGGAAGACCTCATAAATCTTTTCACTGATCAAAAAATGAATAAATACATACCTGTAGAAGACACTGACATGATCACAGATAATTTTTTTTTTTTTTTTTTGCTCGGGAATCGCGCTTTTTTTTTATTTTATTTTATTTATTTTTTTTATATTATGCAATAACAGAAAAACAAATACAATTACAAAGAAGACAAAGTGAGAACAAAAGACACTGAGGGTTACAAACAATAATCCAAAGCATACTATGTCAGCTTATGAGACTTACACCATGAAAGAGTCTTACATGCAATGGAGTTATTAGAGTTTCTTAAAGAGTTTACATACACATCAAAATCTTTCCTGAAAATAAAATAGTAAGGAGTTTTCTTTGAAAATTTACATTTATGAATGTAAAATTTAGCAAGAAATAGTAATAGATTAATAATAAATAATAATAATAATAAATTTGCAGTGAGAAGGGTCTAAATTCAAAGAATAACCAAAAAACAAAATATTTGGGGTTATACAAAAGTTTGGATACAAATATTTTTTAAAAAAATTGGAAAAGTCAACCCAGAACACTTTACAATAAGCACAGTCCCAAAACAAATAATTAATAGTTTCTTCAGACTGAAGGCAAAAGGAGCAATTGGGGGAAATACTATTGTTAAATTTAGCAAGTTTGCCATTTACCGGATAGCAATTATGGATAATTTTGATAGAGACTTCAACAACTTTATTAGATAAGAAGAATTTTTGTTGAAGACACCAAAACTCTTCCCATTCTATATCACTAAATATGTTATTCCAAAAACTCACACAAGCAGGTAAAGAAATCTGAGATCTATTAATAATTGAACGAATGTCTTTGTTTGACATGGTATTGAGAAGTCGTTGGTCAACAAATAAGTTAGTGTTGTCAAAAAGAGGAGAGTCTAAAGAACCTTTAGGGCCAAACTTGACTAAAGGTATAATACAATCAGGAATTGCACCAAAAACAATGGCATATTCTCTTGGGGGGACTGGGAAAGAGAATTCTTGCATAAATTGTTCATAAGTAAAAAAGACACCACAATTATCTAAAAGTTGACTGACTAAGAGTATATTTTTATCAAACCAATTGTGAAAAAAAAGAGATTTATTTTTATATCTAATATTTTTATTGTTCCAAATAATATAGCTATGTGGAGAAAAATTATAATTATGTATAAGTGACCAACTAATTAAAGCCTGTTTATGAAAACTAGATAAAGTTAAAGGTATTTTAGAGATGTCAAAGTTGCAGCGCAACAAAAAATGTAAACCTCCAGCTGAATTAAATATATGATTTGGAATAAAATTCCAACAGGATAGGGGGTTGTTTAAAAATGTCTTTATCCATTTAACTTTAAATGAATTATTAAGAGTGGAAAAATCCACTAACTCAAACCCCCCCATAGCCCGATCAGCTAGCATAACACTTTTTTTTTAATTAAGTGAGTTTTAGAATTCCAAACAAAGTCAACTATAATTTTGTCCAGCGTTCTACAGATTTCCACAGAAACATCCAGTACCATTGCAGGATAGATAACCCGAGATAACCCATCTGCTTTAGAAAGCAACACTCTACCTGTTATTGACAGATCACGCTGTAACCCAGAATTAAATTTTGATCACAGATAAATGGAATATGCAAGTACAATAAAATTACATCATATATCAGATTTTATATCATTCTTACTGTGTGCAGTCAGTCAGGTAAGGTGTCGGTGGGATGGTGGAATCTGAATTATGGAGAGGGAACCAGCCAGAGATGATATAATCTCCTTGAAGGTGGAGCCCTCCACTGTCGCTATAGCTCAAGAGACAGAGAAACACAAACCAGACCAGCATCTTACCCATTCTACCTCTGTTATGAGCTGTTCAGAAACTTGAGCTTTTAAACACTCTCGTCACACCAGCCCCTGTTTCTCCATAATCTGTTGGTGGCAAGGATTTGCATGTTACATGTAATTACCACGGAGAGATGCATTTGCCTGAAATTTGTTACCAAAGTGTTTAGGTGTTTGAATGTCTAGTGCAATTGTAAGTCAAGTCAAGTTCAAGTCAAGTCAAGCTGAGCTTTATTGTCACTCCGCTACTTGTGGGGACATACAGTGGAACGAAATGTCGTGCCTCACAGGACCACGATGCTACATAAATAGACTTACAACAATGAAGTAAAACAGTATAAACCTATACACAACTAACCTACTGATAGATTTTGACTATAAATATACTATATATAAATGTTTACCTATACATAAACTAAAAAATACAAACTATACAAACTATACGAATGCTTCAGATAAATACTGTACATGTGCAAAGAGAGACATTGAGTCAAGCAGCTGGCTGGGGAGCAGTGCAGGATGATTTGTAGTGCATGAATATGTAAACATATTCATGCACTACAAGTCTTTTGTGGGATTGTGTACACACAGCAGTGTGTGTGAAAAGTGTCTAGTGCGCATAGAGGAGGAGAGTGTGTTACTACAGGTGGTTTGTACAGGCCCACTCACCTGTGTGTAGCACACTTCGAATTGCACAAAAAAGTTTTCATACGGTTTTTACTTTGATGTGGTAAGGTTGGGGGGTGTTTGGAGGGGGGTGAGATGCTCCATGTTTCAGGAGGTAGGGGGTTTGTATGGGGTTTCAGAGAGGGGCGAGGTGATTTGAGTTCAGGGTTCTCACAGCCTGGGGGAAAAAGCTGTTGAGCAGTCTGGCAGAGTGGGCTCTGATGCTCCAGTATCGTCTTCCTGATGGTAGGAGATGGAAGAGACTGTGGAAGGGATGGGTGGAGTCCTTCACGATACTGTTGGCTTTGCTGGAGGATCGTGTAAGGAAAATGTTCAGGATGGAGGGGAGAGGGGCACCGATAATCTTTGCAGCTGTGTTCACTGTCCGCTGGAGTGTCTTGCGGTCAAGTAAAAACACAAACAAGTGCGATACTGGAGTCTGTATATTGCAACTAATTTTTATGTCTCTTCATTAGAAATTTAAGCAATAATAGCAACAACAGCAATAGTGCTGTTACACATCTATGCATTCAGATAAGCCAAGACTGTTCTTTTAACAGTTCAGTAAACAAGGCATTAATGTTGATTAACTTACATTTTAGACACAATAGTGCAATTCACTTTCTATATTTTTGCTCCCTTATGAAAATAACTGCAAACGAAGCGGCTCAGAATGAAATGATCCGCCTTACCGAACAACAGTGACTTTAGTTTCTGAATGAATTTATTTTAAAAGAATCGGTTGAGCAAATGATTCAAAGATGTATAACGCTAAAAAGAGAAATGTTTTGGGCCAGTTTTAATTCATAATGTTAGATGTTTTATTTCATCAACAGCCAGCACTTTGCAACCAGCAACTTGAATGAACAAGTGTTTTTGAACGAATCAGATGAGTAAATGATTCACTCGTTTATAAAGACTCGCTTATCGCCTCCTATTCGTGTAATGCAGTAATGCTTTTGTAATGCAGCTAGAGGTCTAACTATTATTTTATTACGTGTCCATATTGTGCTGTCTAACAGGAGAAACTGACATTAATGCTGCTTTAATGCTGTTATGGGGATGTGACACTATAATGATGGCCTTCATCTGCAAAACAAAGCTGTATTCCTCAAGAAACGTGACTTCTGTACCACCAGCTGAACCACTGGGAATGGATTTGCCTGTCTCAACAGCTTTTTCCCAGAACTTTGACGTATTAAATATAACCAAAGTTTTCATTTGTCCTCTAGAGTTATGTTGAACACTACCTCAGTACCAAAGCAACAGGCAAATTCATGCAAAGTAAGTGAGAATTGCTTAATCATGCAAAACCAAAAATTTCCACGTGAAATCTATGAAAAATATGGAACAGTGATAAGGCAAACTTTTTTTTTTTTTTTTATTTAAAACCAGCATAAAATCAGACTACAATTACATAAGACTTGCAGTCCTCCAGATTTCCAAAAACAAACTCTCGTTTCCAGACATTCTCAGACATGCTGATTTCAGCAAAAGATCAGTCAGCTGATTTCTTTAGTATACAGCACAAACTAATACATTTTATTAGAATGACCCACATTTAAGGCAAGAAATATTAAATCATAAACCGTATCAACATATAACATTTGAATACCCATATAGAGCATAGTAAAATATGGAATGATTCATTTCCATTAATTAAAAAAGACAATAATAACAAACCTCAATAACCCAGATACTGTTTTCATCAATCAATCAATACATGTTAATCAACTGGAAAACAAAGCTAACAAAAATATATTTAACAAAACAAGTTTCAAAACTGAATTACACATGTAGAATAACAGAAATAAATAATGTATAATCATTTCTATTTTTCTGGCCACCTCTTGAATAATAAAACATATGTTGGTGCCGGGGACAGTGTGGGTCATTCTTAGGAAGTAATGACATAGTGTGCCTCTTCAGTCACATCAATCAATCAATTTGACTGTTTGTAATACAAAATACAGTTTTTTTTTTTGTTTTGTTTTTTTAAGTAAAACATTTTTAATTTTAAATGTTTGTTTTTTAATGAAATGGCTGGTAATTTTAGTCTCATTTATCACTATTACACTTAGAATAAGTGTTTTTTGTTTAGACTAAATTTGTGTTTTATTGAAATTTGCATATGCTTTGACTATTTAGTATTTTAAAAAGTCTCATGCATTTTCTGATAAATGCAGAATTTGCACTCCCATGTGACATTTTTTTCTTTCTGACAAAATGTTATCATTAATATTATTAGTTATTTTTTATTTTATCAATATATTTCAAGGCACAATGAAACTGAATGATACTAAATCTACAGAATCTACTCAGTTCTCTATTATAAGTATATCAATTTGATTTTTTATTGTGACGTGGCTGAAATAACGTAGTGCTTTAGGGTTAGTATATGTACTTTGATAATTGGTATTGTAACTTGTAAACCTATTTATTATTGTTTTAGAAACAAATAGCACAAATATAACAATATGCACAAATAGCATATTTTCCTGAGAATGACCCACGTATTGAACTAAAAGTAATAGCAAAATTTTCAGTAGCTATTTTGGAGCTTGACTAAACCTCCCAACACCTGAGGACAGATATATGTATGGCTTCCAAATCTTGATATCATCCAAAACCTTATTTCACACCATTTAACATCTTGGACATAAATGTTACGTCATCAGGGTTAGGATACAATTGAGGATTTAATGGTGTATAACAGAGCAAAAGCATGTCCTCAAAATATTCAGAGAAAAATATAAGGCAACTAAGACATTGTATACAGCATATTTGTAGGCACACAAGTTTGGGTTTTACTGCTACTCTCCAACACTGAAAGAACCAATACAAAAAAACAAGGAAAAACTACACTTAAGGAGAATCACCTCACACATACTGAATCGGTCTCCAGCAAAGAGAATCACAGAATATAACTTCCAGTCCAGTCCAGATTATTGCATAGATCTTAGTGCACAGTGGTTTAGTTCAGCAACAATTGCATGTGATGAAAACATGTGAACTGACTCGGAGCAGAGATATTTTTGTGAAGCATACTGCATGGCTGATCTATTGACTAATGTGACGTTAAAAGTCTGAACTTATTCCAGAGCTCAATGTAGAGTGATACTTTCCTTTATAGTGTGTTTTAATCTGTTATTTAAACTGGTTGTGGTTGTGTAACTTGCCTTTCAGATTTATGTAAACAAATGAGCAATATAGATAGCAGAAATTGTGTATTTAATAAATATACCATAATATTTATATTACATTAACAATATATTATTATAATAAAATATAATATCATATTATTTATATATTTTAGTATGCATTATTATATATGGTATTCATCACACTATAAAGAGTGTGACCTCAGTTAAAGCTAGTGAGAAAGACCATGGAGCCATGCCTTGGCAGTGCTGATGAAGAGGGAACTGCTTTATTTCGGCTAGTCCTGCTCTAAGACAGCATATAAAGCACCAATACTTGCTCTTTGGGAATCTGAAATTCCACACTCATCTGTACTGTGTAAGAAAAAGTGACCAGACACTTAAAAGAGTGACTGGTTCACAAAGAATCTGAGAAACCAGAATGATGAAGGGCTGATCATCATCTAACTTCTCCATTCATCTCTACCGCCCCTTCTTTCTCTCCATCTCTCGCTCCATCAGGCTCCAGCTCATCCTGGATGTCGTCGGTGTTTCCTGAATCACTGCTGGCCACAGAGCTGAGGGAGGGCGATTGTCTGCAAGGAAAAATGAACATAAATGATGAAAACCTCCTGTGTAGAGACATACTGTTGTGCTTTATTAGTGCAGATGACACAGACAGTTTAAACCAACCTGTCGGTGGTGGCTGTGCTTTGGATGAGCCTCCGGCAGGTCTCCATCTGTACGTCCAGCCCTCTCTTCATACTGCACATCTCCATGTACTCATGCAGGTGTCTGTTCATGTCATTCTTGGCTGTGGCCAATTCAAGCTGCAGGAGGAAGATGGCGTTTAATCACAACTTGAACTAATATTGGCTGAAACACATTCTTCACCAATGTTCTCTCTCACCTCAATCTGACCGATGGTGTCCTGGTACTCCTGCTCTCTGGTCTTAAAGAGGGACTCCGTTTCATTTATGAGGCTTCCTAGGCTTCGATCCTGGCAGGACAATATATAAATGCAGAATGTATTATTGCATTATGTAATATTTTTAGTAGGGATGCACGATATTGGACTTTTGCCGATATCCGATATGCCGATAATTTTCAACTCATTTTGGCCGATAGCTGATGCCGATTTATAATTATTTTTTAATTTTGGTTAGTTTTTAACAAGAACATATTTGTTAGAATTAAATAAACAATAATAAAGTTATTTTATAATGACAGT